>JACWBX010001958.1:0-11864 GCA_014622435.1 Polypedilum pembai | reverse complement strand
ACTCACTTGTAAAACAGCATGCAAATGAAAATAATTTAACAAAAATCATTTTTGATTCACTTTAATATTTAATTTGATACTTTTTTTAAAGATAAGATAAAGAAAAATTATTTTAATAAGCTAAGAGAGAACTTTATAGTTCAACTGTTCACCACAGAATGGCTTATAACTAAGAAATACTTCACTGTAAGTAGTTTTCTTGATGACCCATAAAAAGCAAAAAAAGCTCCATAAAAATGGCCTGAATTCCGACAAAATTTAAAATAGCTCATAACGTGCACGTTTGGCATAAATAGGTTTATTGTAATAAATAATTAAAATTGAAACAGGTGTCAGGAGAACAATAGTGTCAAAATGATTTTCAAAAATTGATTTTATAGTTTTAACTTTTTCTTGTGTTTATTTTTAATTTATACCAACACGATCTGAATATTGTTAGACTTTTTTCTGTTAATAAAAATTTAAAAATTTATATTTAATGCTGGCAAATTTGAAGTTTGACTTTTAGTTGAAATTCAATTCTTGAAAAGCCAAAATTAAAAATTAATTATTGAAAAAATTTTTATAACTTCCCACTATAAATTTCATATTTTTCTATTTCCACCCTTGAAGTAACCAATGACAAATGTTATCGATTAAAACACGCAAAGATGTCAACAACATTGGCTTATAATTCATTGTTCAATTAACTTAATTGTTTGCAATGAGAAAAGTACAATATAAACCCAGAAGGTGACGAGTTATGCTCATTTTATTGATTGACTAAATAGAATGAAAGTGTATAGTGAGTTTGAAAGTTCTCTGTGAAATATTTTTTATTAATAAAATTGTTGAAAAAGGAAAAAGTTGTTGAAAATAAAATAAAAATTTGTAAGATTTAAAAAAAAGTTCTTTGTTTTTGTCAATTATTGGTAATTTAATTTTTTTAGCAAGAAATGCCACCAGTTACAATAATTTCTACCCTTCGTCCACTTTTTTTTGTCTCACGATTGACTGGTTTTTATCTTTTCACTTTTGACTCAAAGTACATCAGAACACGAATAACAAGAATTGACAAAATTAGCATTGTGCTGACAATTGTCCTTAACTCTGTTATAAATCTTGGATTTTTATTATCAAACTATGATCCTGGTGTTCATGCTCTTGCTATGATGAAATATAGTCTGCCCATTCTTATGTATGCCAATCATCTCATTGATATTTTCGGAATGATTTGGAATTTTATGAAACGTAACAAAATTTTGGAAATTATTACAAATCTCGCAGAAGTTGATGAAGAATTGACTAAAATTGGAGGAAAAATTGATCACGAAAGAAATGAAAAATTTGTAAGAAATTTAATGATTTTGGTAGTTTGTTGTGGATTAACAATAAGTACATGGTGTGGTATTATTCATGGCTTAAATGAATACGACATCGACATAATCTTTCAATTTTTTAGTCTTTGGATTTTTCTATGCAGTCTCATGATTTATTTTCAATTTTTAATTGGAATTTTGGCAATTTCTCAACGTTTTCATATTCTTTGTGAGATTTTTCATGAAACTTTACCTAAAAATCTCAAAAATCTTCAAAAAATTTGTGAACTTTATTTGAAAATTGCTGACATAATTTTTTATTTTAAGAGAATTTATGGACCATTGCTGACACTTTATTTTGGAAATGCTTTCTGCTGGCTCTGTTTGTCAATTTTTAGTCTTGCTATGATAACAAAATTACAAATTACGCACATTTGCACAATCTTCTGTGTCATTTTACATAGCTGTATCACCATGATTGCTTGCTTTTTTGTAGTTAAAGCTGCAGAGAAGATGAACAGTGAAAAAGAAGTGCTCATGAGAAGTTCTTACAAGAAACTAAATGAATTCAACGAAAATTTTCCATTTTGTGTTAAAGTTTCACAGTTGCAGACACAAATCAATGATGTTAACATGAAATTTTCATGTTTGTTTTTTGATATCAATTGGAATTTCGTTTTTAAGGTAAGAAATTAAATTTGATACTAAATTTATTTTAAACTCTTTACATTTAAATCAAAGTCTGAGAATACAGTAGTATTGTAAAATTTGTAGCTTTCAACTTCTTTCAATAGTAGATTTGGGCTACTAGCTAGCTTAATTCTATGACAAATTTAAGAAATTATAAAATTTAAATTTTAAGTCCTTTTTGATTTCGTCATATAAATCAAAAAGTTTTTATTTTTTTATCTAAATTTTTAAAAAAGGCTGAAATTAGGATAAGAGAAATGAATGGTGGAAACTTGACTTTGTCAGATAATATTTTTTGTCATCTCTTAGTTACTCTACACAACTCATAAAATTTTATATTTTAATCAATTTTCTTTTCTTAGTTTTTCAGTGCTGGTGTAATGTATTTCATAATTCTGGTGCAATTTGAGAAATCATTGGCAAAATGAAAATTTTTCAATATTACCTTTTTTAATGAATCTTTTAATACTCAACTGAAATATTTTACATATTGAAAATAATATCTCATGTGTTTCAAATTTTACTAATAAAGCTTTTATCATAAAATTTTATTTTTAACTTTTATTATCTTAAAGCATTAATCATTTAATTTTTGTATTGAAATATTACCAAGAACTGATGGAATTTTATTTTTTCAGACACACGCAACAGTTAATTAAGTAATAAAATGATTCTATTTTTATCCTTTTATCATATCCCAATTAACATTTAACAATTCTTTTATAAAAATTCTCATGTGTAAAAGTAAAGTTAACAGCAGTAACAGGTTTCCCTTATAGTTTGAAAATTTCATATCAATTTGTTTTAATTACTTTTCACTTCATCAAATTACATTTACTTCATTCATATTGACAGTATAAATAAAATTTTTGTGGCACTAAGGAGTGTTTTGAAATTGATCCGCAAATAAGACAAGAAATTTTTTTTACCTTCTTATAGAAAATAATTTCAACCAGTTTTTCAACCAAAACAACATAAGAAAGTCAAAGAAAATGGCATCAAAAGAACTTCTTAAATCAATTCAACCTCTTCTCATTGTTTCACGAGTTTCTGGATTTTTCCTATTTTCAATTAAGGCAAAAACTGAAACTATTATAATTTCACGCTTTGACATTGCCAGCATCATAATTTCATTGATCGTCAATTTGATTATTGATGTGACTTTTTGGTATTCCAACCACAGTGCTGGAGTTCATACACTGGCTATGATGAAATTTACATTGCCTGTACTAATGTATCTTAACCATCTTTTCATAATTTTTGCATCAATTTGGATTTTCTTGAAACGATTTGAAATTTTGAATTTTTTGAGGACTTTGACAGAAGTTGATGAAAAGCTTGCTCTAATTGGAATCGAAATTGATCACAAGAAAAATGAAAAAGTTATAAAAATTCTTGTTATTGGAATGATGACAGCTATAATTGGTACAACAATATTTTGTGGCTTAATTCACGGCTTTCATGGTGCAAAATTTGATATTTTACTTCAATGTTTTAATTTGTGGATTATTCTTGGAACAATGATCATCTTTTATCACTTAATCATTGCAATCACTGCAATATCTCAAAGATTTTCTTTGCTTTTGACTTCATTCGATAAAATTGATCCTAAAAGTTTTCCAAATTTGTTAAAAACTTGTGAAATTCATTTAAAACTTGCTGATTTGATTCAAATTTACAACAGCATGTACACACCAGTGATGGTATTTTATTTTGCTAATGGTTTTGGATGGATTTGCTTGGCTGTTTTCGGGATTTCAATGTATACTCGCTTTGATTTTGTTCATGTTTGTACAATGATGTGTATGGTCATGCATTCAATTGTTACAATTGTTTCGAGCAGCTTCTTTGCAAAAATTGCTGAAAATTTGGAAGCAAAAAGAGAAGAATTGAGGCGAAAAAGCTACGGAAAAGTTTGTGAATTTGGTGAAAGCTTTGAATTTTGTGCAAAAATGTCGCAATTGCAGGCGCAAATTAATGATATTGTTTTGAATGTGTCGTGTGGATTTTTTGATGTAAATTGGAAATTTGTATTTCGGGTATGAAAATTTTTAAACTATAAAGCTTATTTTACAAAAAAATTTATTTTTCAGTTCTTTAGTGCTGGAATAATGTACTTCATCATTTTGGTACAATTTGAAAATTCTTATACAAAATAAAATTAAAAATTTTCAAAAAAAAATTCCTGATAGTTCAGTTCATAATAAAAATAATTTAATTCAAAAATATTTCTGAAATACATCTGGAAAGTTTACATGCAATTTTTTGTTGAAAATTTTAATCAAAGAAACTAAATTTTTATTATTTGAACTACCAGGAAAAATATTTTTTATGAAATATTAAAATCATTAATTGTATTAAATTTATAAGTGAAAAAAGTTTTTTGAAACAGAGTTGTTCGACTGGTCCGTAGGCAGTAATCAAAATCTACAAAATAGATTCTACTTTTGCAACTCTGGTTCGAAATATTATAATAATTTATTTTATCAATAAAATAAAAATAAAATGATTACGAAAATTAATTTGGTAAATTGTCTTAAACTAACTGTAAATTTGTTATCTGTAATCAATAAGTTTTATAAATAACTTCTATTGTTGGCTTTTTGTTATTAGCAATCAAATTTTTTAACAACTTTGACCTTATATGATGTAGAGCAAATACTTACCGGTCACTTTACAACTAATCACTTTATCCTGTTCATTTTCCTATTGTTTCATTTGCCCACGAGTCAATTCCCTATTGATATTTTACTTTTTTATTTCATTTCTAGTCGTTATTTAACTAAATTAATAAATGAAAATATTAATATGTTTTTATTACATGTCAGTTATAATTATGTTAAAAATCTGATCAAGACACTAAAAACTATTTATGATAAGTAAACCATATCCTAGCGTCTTTATGGAACTTTACTGCGGTGTCACTGATAATTCTCCTAAAACTATGAAATATCTTGTTGACCATCAACAGTTGCTTTAGGTCAATCTTCAAAAATTAATCAATGTCCAGCTGGTGTAATTATAGACAACAATCTTGATTTATATTTTTTTATTGGAAGATGTTTTATTGTTTATTGTATAAGAAAAAATTATCAATCGTGATGTAATTTATTTTTCTGACAAACGAAATTCTAAAATTGTTCCGAAATTTCAAATTTTGACTTGTTGAAATTTTAATCTTTTTTGAGAGACATAAAAAAATTTAACAAGTATAAAAACTTTTCTTTTAAAAGTCACGAATGCTATACCAGTAAACCACAAAAAAAAACATTTTACTCAGCTGTTTTTAATCGTCATGACAAATGTGTGAAAGTCTAACAAACTCAGGAAAAGCATTTGAAATAAAATAAATCGTGAATGTGGAATAAGGTTCAAAAATTGCAGCTGTGGCCGAGTTGGTTAAGGCGTCTGACTAGAAATCAGATTCCCTCTGGGAGCGTAGGTTCAAATCCTGCCGACTGCGGAATTTTTTTGATACCTTTAAGAAAGTTACAAACGTTAGTAAATTTGCTAAGAAATTTTGCTTACATAAACAGTAAATGTAAACTTGCAACAGATTTGTAAAAATATAGTAGTTGAATAAACGCGATTATAGAAGCATTCCCAAAAAATTTGTTAAATCACCATTTTTCATTTGATTTCTCATCGATTAGGATCCTGATTAAAATTTTTCGTATATAATATTTTAAGGTCTTTGATTTAAGCCTTTATGAAGTACCATATATCGAACAATTATTTCAAAATATTGATCCCATTGCGGTATATAATTATTGATATTTGGAATCCAATTTTGAATCTATAAGTCTAAATAGTCTAAATATCTATTATTCCTTTAATTGTTGACTTATTCTTTTTCACTAATTTTCAAATAAAAAATTAGCTTTTGTTATTTCTATCTGTTTAAAAACTTTAAAATTAAAGAATAGAAAATATATAAGTAATTATTTTAAATAAAAACTGATTGTTTTTTGTCGCGCAAAAGTATAAACATTTCATTTGAATTTGAGATAAAAAAAATTACGCAAAAATGCGTTATGTTTACATTTTTCAATGTGGAATGTTAATTCACAATTTTTCAAGTTATAAAAACAACGATAGCTTTTTAATGACGTCTCTGACACAATAACACAACAATATTTGAGTAAAAACTTGAAGACTTTAGCTAATATAATTTTTGAGATTTCGAGCCTTAGCTGTTAAGTTTTCAGTCAGATAACTGAAGAAAGTGAATATATCAGCATTATTGTTCTTATCACAAACGCGCCAAAAAGTCTTTTGAACTAAAAACAACGCATTGAGTCCCTTTTAATGAGCTATAAAACACATTTCTACAACTTATTATTACTGAGTTATTACTAGTCTAGTCAGGCAGTTATCGTAGATCAATAAGACTATTTTTACAAAAAAACGATTAAAAGTTAAAATATAAATTAAAAATTATTTGAGAGCAAAATAAATTCAAGTTAAAGTATCAAGTTTTCAATTTTCTTGACACACCTTCTTCACGCTTTTGATAATTCACAATGAATGAATGAATGAATGAATGAAAACGATTTATACGATTTACGTCGTAAATTACTATATATTTTATCAGCTTAAACTGATAATTATAAATTAATCGCAGTGCTTCAAAAGAATTTACTACACAAACAATAAATAATGTTTTTCGGACAAACTCAATTGAGTTAAAAGATAAGATAAGAGAATATGAGAGAGTAAAATTCAACTGAATTCTCTATAATTAATGAGAATTTATCTTTTGTTATTGCTTCTGTGGAAGTTATTTATCCATTTTTATAGTGAATTTCAAAGTGTGAAGCTGTATTGTGAATTATGTTAAAAAATAAAGAATTATTTGAAACAATAATAAAAGAAAAACGTCAAAATATGTTTGAAATAATGAAAGGTAAAATGTTCACGAAGTTTTGTGCAAAAATATAGAAATGTGTTGAAAACAATGGAAAAATACCTGTGTTGCATATCAGTGTATAGTGAAATTTTAGCGCCATAGATTAGTGTATTTTTGACAGATTATGAATTGATTGAATAAAAATTTTATAGAAACATCTATTGAATACAACTGTTGAAGCAGAATTTTACTACAATGTTTTTTTGAATTCAGAATTTCAAGCTTATTGACCAATATTTTAAGTTTTATTATCACAATTAAAACTGCTGTAGGTGTATCAAAGCAAAAAAAAAAGTTTTCAGAGGCTTCTTTAAATTTCAATTTTGATGGTTTAATCATATTCAAATTTATAAACAAAAAATTTTCCATCGAAATCAGTCTTATATTTCTTGACATTGAAAATATGCAAATTTAATGCGTGAATCTCGTATTATTTAAATGACACTATGATTTATATTGATTTAAATTTTCAAGTTTAGTTTTAAAAGCAGATTTTATTTGCTTAAAAATAAAGATTTGATTGTGTTTAAAGATATAAAAAAAGTCGATAATTTTCTGATTTGTATTAGTAAGTTACTTTATTTACAAAACTAGCACATTCGATTCGTTTTGCAATCCTTTTTTATCTAAACATTTATAAATTGCATTCTCTATTGCAAGCAAAATAACTATTGAGCAACAAACACGCATAAACAATAGATTTTGAGCATCTAAACACACAAAAACTGTACTGAGCATTGAAATGCTTAATAAATAACCACTGAACATTAATAATCTTAAAAACCAAAACTTAGCTTTGTAAAAATCAAATAGAATGTCAGTTTTGAGCACTAAAACACTCTAACGCATGTGTTGAGCATCAAAACATTCAGAATAATCGTTACAATATTAGTATCAGATTATTTAGCAGTTATTAGAGAATTGTCCCATGAATTTTGTTTTCATATTGAATTATTTTAAAAACTTTAATTCAATGGTTACTTTTGTTTGTTAAAATAATGTCCAAATTATTGACTATTGTAATTTGAAACTGATTCAACTCATTTTTGCATACTGAAACTTTTCAAAATATTTTTTCATCTTTTTTTTTTATAGTTTTTATCGAATTTTTCACATCTTACATCAAAAATGTATATAAATGTTTGAAACTCTACTTAATTGGTGACAAAAAAGAACATTGGTGTGCTCGACTTTTTCGAATGATAATCACAACTATCTCTTTTGTCATTTGTATTTTACTCACTACAACAACATATCAAAGATGGCAATCATCACCTGTTTCGGTCAATTTCGATAACGATTTTACTGATGTTTCTGAGGTAAAATTTTACTTTCTTTATCAGGAGATATTCGAATATTACTAAATTTGGTCATTTTTAATTCTATTTCATTATAAATTGAGCATATAACAAGCTCTTCTGCCATTTATTGTAATATTCGAATAATCCCCAATAAATTTCATTAAATTTATATGAAAAGAATTTTGTCCTAATATTCAACATTTTATTTTAAATATATTTAAGATTCCATTTCCAGCAGTTACAATATGTTATAATTCTAAAGTTAATTTAGATGTCTTTAATGTGAGCAATTTAAAAGAATTTATTGACCCGAGTGAACCGCATGAAATTTTAGTCAAAGGAAGTGAATATTACTTAGAAACACTTTCGCATTTTTGTCGATTTGGAAATAGAAAATGTCAAGATTGGAAAAGTAAGTTTGAAATATTTTTCTTTTTTTATTTTTAAACATGATGATTAAACTTAAAAACTTGTTTATTCAAATGATTTGAGTGGATTTTTGCCATGAGACAACAATATGATTACAGTCTTTCCTTGAATAAAAGAAGTGGTTCCTTTTTACGAGAGTTTCTTATTTTCCAAATTTTTAAAATTCATAAAAAAGGTTTGAATGAAAAAAAAAAACACTCTTGTATTTGAGAGAAGGCAGTAGTATAAGATTCCATACTTTTTTAGATTAAAATTTTTTTTCCTGCTAATATGATAAATTAATGTCCGTATATTGGTATAGACTTGGATAAAAATTGTGCTCTCTTTATGTAAATATAAAACTATCAATGTGTTGATTGCCGGTAACAGGAAAATAAAGATAATTTTATTCGATTATACTTTTTATTTACATACCAGAATTTTTCCAAAAATAAATTTGTTTTAAAAAAGTTTCAACTCCATTATTAACAAATGACTCTAACTGTTCTGACTTAATTATTTACCTAGATAATTGTTGTTTAAAATTTTTATTTCTAGACAATTATTCAACATCGTTTTCAGCATATTCAAATAAAGAAATTTCATCGTTCAAATTTCTTCAACTTTATGACTTTAAATTAAACATGACTGGAGCTGATTATGCAAAATATTTATTAAATATATCATTGATTGACTATATAAGTGAATTGAAATTTTTAAATGATGACACTTATTTTTATCAAACTCCAATTTATCGAAGAACGATAACTGAAGAAGGAATTTGTTATACAGTCAATATGTTAGATAATTCTGAAATGTATACAGACGATATGGCTGATTATCTTATTGACTTTGGAGAAATTGATCAAGGATTTGAAAGAAGGAAAAATTTGCCTCAATATCCACCGGTGAGTTTGTTAAGAAATTTAAATTTTGTAAGAATAAAACTATTTCAAAAATTAATATTCTACTCTAATAAAATTTTCATTTCTAGAAAACAACAAGTTCAGGGCATGACTACGGTCTCAAAGTTTTCACTTCAAAGTTGGAAGATAATTTCAATCCAATGTGTACCATCAAAGATGGATTTAAAGTCAAACTTCATCCTCCACATGAATTTCCTCGAATGTCTTCGCATTATATCGACATTCCAGCTGATGATATTACAATGATTGCAGTTAAACCTTCAGCTATAAAAACATTTGAAGAGCTACGATATTATCATCCACAAGTTCGTCATTGTTACTTTGATGGTGAAAAGAAATTAAAATTCTTCCGTTATTATACACAAGCAAATTGTGAATATGAATGTTACATAAAAAGATTACACACAACTTGCGGTTGTGTTGCTTTTTTCATGCCACATACAAATGACACAAGAATTTGTCAATCAAGTGAAGAAAAAGCTTGTCTTTGTGAATTTCGTGAAAATTGGGGAAGAGCTAAAGATTGTGGCTGTCTTGCATCATGTACTTCAGTTTCTTATGATACTGAAATTACATCTTCGAAGAGAGACGTGACATATGAAGTAATGGAACAATTTTCAGTGTATTTTAAAAAAGATTACTTTTTGAGGGTTATAAGAACGGAAGCTATTGGCTGGGCAAATTTTTGGGCCTCATTCGGAGGTATTTTAGGACTTTTTATGGGAGCATCAGTATTGTCTGTTATAGAACTTTTCTATTGTATTTTTGTTAAACATGTTTTGGATGAAAAAGAAGAAAAAAGTGATGAAAATAATAGAACTGAAAATTCGACTATTTAAGTTTTAATAAAATTTTTTATTTATTCTTTTTTAAGTTCTTGAAATTTTCTTTCAATTTCTTCAATTTCAATTTTTAGTTGATTAATTTTATCTTCTTCAGTTTTTAAAAATTCATTTTTGAAATTTTTTGAATCTAAAATTTCATTTTCGAGCATTCTCAGAGATGATGGACAATGAATCATGATGTAATACAACAAATCCTGTTTTTCACTACTTCTCAAAATTCTTGATGATATGCAAACATTGTCAATTAAATTGATTTGATTTAAATGTTTATGATGTGAAAAAATTTCATGTCCAATATGCTTGATCCAATTGTCTTCGAAGTCAACTTTAATTAAATTTAGATTGTGTTTGAAGAGATTATGAGGAAGTTCTGTAATTTTGTTGCTTACAAAAGAAATTTCTTTGAGATTATGAAATGGTGCAAGATCATCAGAAAAAATTTCAGATATTTGACATCCTTCAAAATCAAATGCTAAAATTTGTGAAAAGAAAATTTCAATGCCTTGTGGAAAATAGTCAAGCTTTTTTTGTTCTCTAATTGAAACTGCTTTTACATCATCGTTTGAAAAAATTCTGTTTACTTCAGTTTTGTATTGATGATTTCCTGTTACAACTTCAAGAACTTTTGTTTTGCTGATGCTTGTCACTTTAGCTTCACAGGAATAAACTATACCAAGTGCTGTCCAACGTTCGTCAAAGAATTCACAATCAAAATTTAAAGAATTTGTGAAATTGATGAATAAATGTGAGAAAATGAAGAAGGTAAGTTTATCTGAATGAAACCTGCAAAATAAAATAAAAGAAATTTTGAAAATAAGCACCAAAAAGGGCACAAGGCAAATAATTGTTGTTTCATATATATTCTTGATAAGTATTTCAAAATCGTTAACATTTTTCAAAATTTTTGTTTGTAAATTGTTCCAACCATTCGTAGAGAGAATTAAAAAAATTTAACTAATAAATGTACAAAGCTAAGTGGTTTTAAAATTAAATTTCTACACTTTTTAGCGCATTTTTGTTTACAACAATGCAACTTATATCTTCACTTTGGCTGGCTGTTCGGCTGTTCGGTGAGGCGCGAGACCTCGAAAACTACAATAGCTAGAGACTTATTTTCGTCGCCGCTTTTTTTTAATTTCAAATTCCATTTATCCATTATTTTACGTAAATAGAATCTATTGTAATGAATGAATTATAAAATCTAAATCAATTTAAATTATTGTGATACTTGAATAATACGAGATTAACAGATTTAATTTTCACAATTTCCAATATATACAAATGCAAATTTAATTTAAATCAAAGTTTTTATTAATTTAATATCTTTTAAGTCATTATGTAGCAGATATCTAGGCTTGATGATGAATAAACATCCACCACCGATCAAAAACCTGTATAATGTGCGCAAAGAAATTTTTCTTTATGCACGTGAATGAAATCGCGAAATATTTTTTCAATTTTCTCACTTTAATTCGCGATTTAAATAA
>JACWBX010001957.1:14053-26305 GCA_014622435.1 Polypedilum pembai | reverse complement strand
GAAAAAGCCTGTTTTTTATAAACTAAATTCGAATAGTAGTAATATAAACTATAGTTTTTTTTTGAATTTTAACATGAATTAACTGAGTTTACAATCATGTTTTTTAGATTTGTTATAGAAAAATTTAAAAAATACAAAAGCATTAAGTGATTTATCTGACAAATGAGACCTGATTTTGGTGCAAAAGTTGGTGCAAACTAAGAATACGCGTTCAAAATCAGTTGATGATGGTTTAATGCTTAATAAGACATTATACAATGTAGTATCTTGCTTAAACCACTTCAATTTGTTAGAAATTTTCATGAGCAACCGGTGCAAAATCCTTTTTCGATAATTATTTTTAAAAACCAATCACATACAAGAAACGAAGTCATAAAATTTTTAATCTTATTACGTAATTGTTTTCTTGCTAAAAAATGAAATTAAATTCGTATAATTCACTCGATTAATTTTTGCAATTTGATGAAAATATTTTTCATTTAAATGGAATTTTTAAAAAATTAAACAAACATAAAAAACAGCAAAAAACAGCACAAAAAAATAGCTGTTTGCTGTTTTCAATTTTTGGCAAAAAAACAGCTGTTTTTGCTGTTGCTGTTAACAGCAACCAGAAACCCTAACAAATATTGTACTTTTTTCCGTTTGTCAACTAATTAAATAGTTTTCGAGAACGAATGCTTCAAACATGATGACCCAAAAGTGACTCATTTTTTTTGAACTCCCTGATGGTAAAAAGTTTTCTGAAATTTTTTAGCAAAAAAATTTTGATCGTAATTTTAAAGTCAAAATGATGATATTGATAAATATGCTGAGATGGTAGGTATCATTATAGCGAAGTGAAGTCACTTAAGCAACTTCATTGGCAGGAAATGCTTATTATTTGAAAATCACTTATAGCTAAAATATCAATTAAAATATTTTTGTTAGAAAATTACCCAAAAATTCCATTCCTTTTATTAATACAAATTACATCTCCCGAAAACATATTAAGCATTCGGTGATTTTAAAGCAGCAAACAAGAGATAAGGAAATAATAGAGTAAACATTTCTAATTCTTATTTAGAACTACTCTGGCTAATTGATGCTTTTCATAGTAAAATAAGCTGTCAATTAGTTATGAATAAATTCGATTATAATTAAATTGTATTGTAGTAAAATCTACGACTATTTAGGAGCAACAATATTTAATTATAACTTGAATATTAACCAGTTATTTCTATAAAATCTACGTTAAAATTCAAAACAATCTGTGTATTGAACTTTAAATAAATAAGTAAGATCACTTTTCTATATACATGATTTTATAGACTTCTTTGCAAAACTTTCAATATTCATATTTTAGCCGATAAAATACAGTCATAAAAAAGTTCTTATACATGATTTAAATTTATATTTTTTTTATCATACGATATCTAAAAATTGAAAAAATACACTACAAAATCTAGTTATTAAAATTTTTAAATCAACGTTGTTTCTCGCAACATTTTGATTCATGTATTGAAAATTTTAATTTGCAATTTTTTATATTCGTTCAAAAATCTTAGTCAAATACAATTGATGTGTAGTGCATTCTGAAATGAACTTTGCACAACATCTTTCATGAATTTCAAAAAAAAAGTCTTTTGAAAATATTTTGAGATCGATTTCATTAAAATTTCATTAAATTAAGTTTTGCAAGAAAACACTGATCCTTAAGAGGAAAATGCGCTATTAACACATCACTAACGGTTAATATTACTGACTTTTTTGTCTTTTCATAATCTTTTTTTCTTGCAAAGAACTAAATAGAAATATCAGTTTAATTAAACGAAAGGAAAAATTTGACTATAAACATTATCATCAAGGTAATATTATAACTAGTTTAATTTAATTTCACCTCGATACTTATCGACAAATTGTCGACGACAATTATTTAAAAGTTTAAAACAAAAATTAATAACTTCTTTGATATTTTTTAGTGTGTACGTTTCATTCACTAATTTTTATACTTACTCGTCTTGACAAGTAATTATCAGAATAATCAACAGTTTGACATGTAAAACTATATCCTTTGATCCATCCAGCCATTAAATGCTGCAAGCAAAAAAGAGAAAAATTAGCATATTTACGGTAGCATATTTAAAGATTTATCTCATACCTCATAAAACATGTAAGTGCTAAGGAGAACTTGAAAGGCATTATAATAGATAAGCGTACTACGAAGGTTGTATGGCTTTTTCTGTTATTGAACCAAGAAAATGATATCATTTAATTTGTCATAAAAATCTTTCTCATTTTTAAACTTACATCACGCATATAAAATGGCCCTATAACACAAACCCATGCAAGATACACAAGCACAAATCCTATCGTTGCTAATGGTGTGGTTACAAATGGATAGTTTTTAGCTCTACTATCTATAATATAGAAATATATCAAATTAACCACTATCATGGCACGAGGATATAAAAAAAATTTTGAACTGTTTTTTTTCATGCATGTAAAACAACTCAATTTTGTGAGGTTGTATTATTAACGGCAATTTTTATTTTTTAGTGTAATTTAATGACCATAAACTTAGTACGTTAAGCTTCCTGTTGAATACATTTACTTCACGTCCTTCAAAGAAGTATTTAGACAATGATCATCATCGTGTTAGCAATCACATGAAAAAAACTACGCAAACTGATGACGAAGATGGTGCTCTATACCACTTTACGTCAGAAGTGATACTCTAATGATGACAATTATCATCATAATCTTTGTTCTATAAACATTTACCATTCTTACACCACACGTTTTCCCATTCTCTATGAGAACGAATGAAATTATTTGCACATAATGACGAAAATATGAGCTTGCTTAGCAATTGCTTTGAATAGGTTAGCAAAAATTTTACAAATCAATCGTATTATCGAAGCACACCACAAAATATGATTATTAATTGTGGTAGGTAGAGAACAATGTATAATCACTATTTTTTTATTAAAAACACTTAGTTTTAATCTCGCGCACGTTCTATGCAGCATTAATGTTAGTTCATCTACGTCTAATCTCGGAAAACAGTAACCACTATTCAGTTAAAAGATTCAGTAAAAAATTCAAGCGAAATTATAACTTTCAATTTATTAGGTTAGTCAGAAGAATGATCACACAAAATGTTGTTTTTAATAATCTCGCTTTTTAATTTATGCAAAAAATAAAAAATTTCTGCTTAAATGTTTTTAAGTTTGAAATTCTATATGCACACGTTTTCAGTTTTTGGAATCTAACAGAGTTAAATCATCAATTGAGAGTTTTGCATAATTTTTAGCTCATTTAAATAAAAACATATTTTTTCATTTTACGACTATACTTTCGTTTATATAATGGAAATATTTTAAAACCTATCGAGATCTATGTAACAAAAATATTTATACAAAAATTTGATGTTTTCTTATAAATTGATTCTATGAAAAGTAATAGACAGCATTAAAAGTATGAAATCCTTGAATTATACTAAACTTGATATTTATTCATCTTAACATGAAGCAAATAACTAATCGTTAATCATAAATTGATCATATCATGTGAGAATCATAAATATGTTCAAATTAGATTGCTTATTCCTCTTTTTAAAAATAGGCTTTGAAATATTTAATTATTTTTGAATAATTAAAAGAACATAATAATTACAAAAAGATTAATCAGGCGTGCATATGAAACGTGACGATTAGTGACGACACAAACTTGTTCGACATTTATTTGATTATTGAAATTTGCACATCGGAAGTGTTACTATAAAAAGTGTAGAACATGTAACGTGAAAAAAAATTTTACTTGAAGTTCATTAATGTCTTAGTTGAATGGAATTTTTGTAAAATTTTTTAAAAACATTTTAAATATCATAAAAATTCCTTAGATAACACGCAAAATGTCTTTTAATTATATCATGCACAACAGTTTCGTTTTAAAATTTGCATTTCCAATTTCCATAAAAACTAGAAATTACCTCCTAATCGCTCATCAATAACAGTCCAGTATCTTAGCACCAAGTCTGGCCAGTTTTGTTGAGGAGAATGATATTCATCAATTGCCATTTTGACAAAATTCTTTTGGAATCCGTGAAATCCATCAAAATCCGTATAATTATTCATTTTTATAAGTTTGAAGATATATCACAGCTAAAAAATTATTTTCTTAATGTGCATAAAAATATATTTCCTGCTATTTTCACTATTTCTTGATGTCAGCTACTTGTTTGATTTTTATATTTGATGTTTTTTCAATGACAAATAAATAAATATTTTTTCAATAATTTCAATTTCTATTAATATCAGTGTTTCCGCTTTTTCATTCTCCTATGCGACTCGGCAAAAAATAATTTTACTCCCAATTATTAAATTGAGTGTCTTAAATTAAGCAATATCTGATTTATTAATTTATTTCTAAAATTAATATTTTAATCGAATTTTCTTCTCATGTAAATCGAACGACCGAATCTCTTAAAGGCACTATGAAAACTGACTCGAAAGCGATCACAAAACACTACATTTTTGCTTCAGTCGTTTGCGAATTGAACTTTTTCCTCTGTTCCTACTACAATACAAATCTCTTCTATCATACACAAAAAGCTCTCTGAATCATTTTGCATACACACATACACAGATGAAATTCAACAAGCAATTTTTAAAAAGAGGAGATCGCTTTGCGACGACGTGAATATCCGATTCTTGCGAGGTGGCCCGAACGAGTGAAAAAAGACAATCATGAATAATTTGCTTGTTTCTGTTTGTAGAAGTACGTAAGTAGTATTAAACACATGGCATTAATTTTTCAATGTGGAGTTTATCAAATTGAAATGCAACAAGTCCAGTTAACTTTTTTTTAAAACAACTTTTTGTTATCGTTTTTATTTTAATGTTTTTTTGCAAAAAATATTTGATTCAAGATTTATGGCTGGCTAGACAACTTATAATTCTATATTAAAATATTAAAGTAAGATTTTCTATGGCTAGCGTAAAGATAAAATTATTTTAAATGATTTCATTTTAGTCTTTGAATAGCATACGATAGTCAATTGCTTCAAAATAGAATCAGTAAATAATGATTTATTAAAAAGATTTTGAGGTAAAAATAGGCAAGATACGTCTAGCTTTTAAAATTTTAAATTCTGATAGAAATCTAGTAAAATGCCAGTTTTTTTATAAATTATAATTGATTTCATTCATAATTCTATCACTTCAAAACAAAAAAGATTTTAGTGAGAACAAGTTAAGTTGAATTACAGGTCAAAGATAAATCTCACTATGTTGAAATTAAGATCTGTAAATTCATTAAGATCATAGAAAATTTGTTGACTATTGTGTTAACACAATTTGGGACTTAAAAGAGAAAACTACATTTTACGAAATAATGAAAACTTCAATGAATTTAAAGTAATATTCACTGAGAAAATAAAATTTAACTTTGAAAATTGATGTATTTGTGAAGAGTTGCACGCTTTTAATTAAATTTAAAATCTATTCAAAAAGGGGTGTGAACACGTTTGATATTTTTTTTCGATGGTCAAAATTTTGAATGAAACTACCAAGATTTCTCCATAAAAAAAATTAATTTGTATATATTTAAGTTTAAATGTTTTTATGACTTGTTAACGTTTTTAATTGTTTTCAATAATTTTGTGAGTGGCCAAACTATTCGAGCATTATTGTGTATGATGGTGGAAGAAATATTAGTCTATCTCTCCTGTTTACTAGCAATAGCTCTACCTCCTGAAAATCGGAAAATTTATCCAAATCTGCACTGGACTTGTTTCATTTTGATTACAAATCCTACATAAATATTTAGCAGCAGCTTTGTTTGTTTCTCTCTCAAGATTTCCTAATACTACTAATCGTAGTCCGTTCGGCATATTTATTCACTAATGTCCTTCAGTAATGCTTCTCGCTTTATATTGTAGTTGAGGAAAAATCTTTACGAATTCCACTTCTTTCGTTTTTTTCTTCGGCAATCTATACCAAAAACTTGATAAATTTCAATAAAATTTGATATAAAATATTCATACTTATGTGAATATAAAAGTAAATTGATCGATGCAACACATCGCAAAGGAAATCGTATCTTTTGCGAGAAATTTTCTTGTTTTCACACAATTAAAAATCAATATACTTGCAAATGATGACGATTTAGTTTAAATATTTATGAGTTTACTAGAAAAATCCATGTGTTCATCAAGCGACTCATGGCATTGAATTAAAATGATGAGCATACGAGAGGTCATCGTTGAATTGTTACTTATTAACCACTTTTTAAGTGTGTGATGAAAAAGTGAAAAATACAAAAAATTCAATGCAAATTAAATGCAATGAGTTGTCCAATTTTGAAACTATAAGATTAATTCAACATAGTATATAAATTATAAAGATTTTGTGGGCCAATTCGTAAGAAAAAAAATCGCATTTCACAACCGCAAATTTATTTCTTTCTCTCTTTTTGCGTTCGAATTTGTTCTCAAAATCTTTTGAACCATAAAAGATTTACTTACTTTGTCTCGTTTTATTTAAATTATTCGGTAACTTGACTTTATTTTTGCTATTACTTTGATAGCTATTTAATTTTCATAATATTAAAAACAATTTTACGGGTCTTTGATTTTGAAAAGCTTGCATTTGAATAATATTAATTCCAGTTCGAACACCTGACTAAAAGTTTTATATGCTCTTCTTTTCGTAGTTTTGCTTCCATCTACTTAAATGTTAAAAACGATCATTTAATTCTTTCCCTGATTTTTGATCTCTTGACAACGAATTAAATTAAAAACTTGTTTCTTTTTCTTTCATTGACAATAACTTGGAAGAAAACCTCCAAATTTCTCGCGGAAAGAGCATCAATTTATATTTCCTTATGTTTTAAAAATGATAAAAAAATACAGTATGCTTTTCTAATTTTTCAAGAATTTTAACAATAAAAAGAGAATTTATTCATAAATACTGATAGTCAAATAGTGTACGTACACTTGCGCTGGTTACTAAAGTTAATCATCATTTAAGGCTATTTTGAATTTAAAAAATGTTTTTTGACAATTTGTTGGCCTTTGATTTATAATACTTTCTTTATGGATAAAATTCCAAATTATGGTTCAAAAACATTTATTATTTTCCGATAAATTTGTGTTAAAAATACGTGAGCAAGGCGCTTTACTACAAAAAATATTGGATGAAAGTAAAAACAGCACAAAGTTCATTATAATGAATAGTAAATAATCATCGAGACGAAATTTCTCACATCATTTGCAAATATGAGGAAATATTTCAATTTGTAAGTAAACAAGTACGAAACGAAAATGAATGAATGGAATGAAATAAAACAGTTGCAATTCAATTTTCTCTTGTCCTTGCATATTCACAAACTGAGTGATTTCCTCAACTATCTATCAAGTTTAAATTTCCTAAATATTTTATGCTACACTATTAAACATGTTTTAAATGACATTCACTATTGAAGATCTCTCGTTTTCAGTATGTGTACGTAGGCTTTAAAAACCGGATTTGTCTGATAAAAGAATTCACGCTTTATGATAATATTCAATATTTGCAAATAAGTGATTTGAATGAGTGAATAGAACAGCCGCATTGTATATATTCTAATATTTACAAATCAAGACATATAGATTCATACTTTGGTAAAGTTTTTTTTTTATTTTTAATGCTACACAATTTGTGGAATGAATTATCGATCAAGTGTAATGCAAATTGTCTTTTGCAAATATTAGTAATCGCCATCAACTAATGCAATAATTCTCAGATTTATGCATACACTTCTCAGTCAGAGTTCTTGAACGCGAACGTAAACTTAGTTATACTTGAACCAAATACTTTTGCTTATGATTACTCAATAATAATTTTTGCGCGCTTTTGTACCATGCATGTATGCATTATTTTAAAAGAAATATATATATAATACAGGTGATGCAATCATATACAGTTGGTAAGATACTAGCCGACTTGTTCTCAACCACAATTAAATATCACCATGCGAACATGACACTTGAAAAAAATGCGATTGGTTTTAAGCGATTTGGACTTCTTCAATGTGCTTTCATGTTCACAGTTTTCAAAGCCAAATTTCGACATGCTTGAGACTGAAAAAATATAATTACAGCAGCTAATGTTGATCAATAAACCTCTTAAACGAAATAAACTTGAACTTTCGTGAGCTTGCAGTTACTATTGCTGTGTTGATTTTTTAATCCAAAAAATAAAAAAATCACGTTAAATTGATTCTGTGAGTCTTTAGATACAATTTTCATTATCTTGCGCAGTTGCGCGTGCAATTATACGACATGATTGTGAAGATATGGAAAGGAAAAAAGTGGGTCAAGGACTTTAACAATTATTTAGATATTATCATGCTCGCAAAAACCGGAATTTTCTAAAAAAAGCAATAATCTCTTGATATTTTGCAGTTGTGAATCTATTCAAGGTATATGTACTTTACACTGTGTCATGTTTAGAATATTTAATTGATTGTCATCGTACACATTATTCTTTAACTTTGTTTACTTCAGAATGAATATAGAAAATATGTTATCAGTTCAGTAGAATCAGAAGCTCATGCACGTGATTCGAATAAATAAACATTGATCTAGTGATAACTTCCATCACACGCAATTAATGAAAGCTCCAAATTTCCATAAAAAATGCAAATAATAGCAGGTTAAGCAAAACAATTCTATTTGATAAATATATGGATTTTAATTTTAAGCTCTCTTTCGTTCTCTACTTCAATAAAAAAATAAATAACTTTAATGGATTAATTAGAAAAGAATAGCGATTATGATGTGTGTAAAATAATGAATTTTTGATACAAAGAACAGAAATAAAATCATCTTTAAAGCTCACAATCACTTTGTGCTTCTTTGCTAGATTTGATTTTCAATAAAGTATATAATACAGGTGTAAGAAGGATGTGCAAAAAAATACTCTTAATTTACACTTGAATGCTTCATCACTAATCAGACACAAATTCTTTTCGATGAACTAAACCTGCTTTGGGCAATGAACCGAATTCGAATTTACGTAGTAACTACCAGAACTTTTTATCTCAAGGTCAATGTGTTTAACGCCCCGAAATTAAAATTAGGGGAAATTTTTATTCGATAATTGAATTGGTTCTACCTTGAAGATCACTTAAATGATGATGATTCGCAAACTTCTTTTCACTATTTGTTTGATTTAATGAAGTTTGATTATATCTGTAGAACGTATTGGTTTTAAAATTTTAAATTCTGTGATGACTTGATTGTTTTAATTTTTGCCATCCATAAATATTTATAGTTAATCACGGTCAAAACATTATCTCAAAACTTGTATTTTGTATGTTTCATAGAAATATTTCTTGCACATTACATTTATTTGACACCAATTAAAAGCGAAAGAAAAACAAGATTTTCTAAAACTTTTTGTATAACATTCAACTTTTTTCATTTCAATTTAGGTAATTAAAGAAATTCCTATGCTCATTAAATTTTATAAAAAATTTAAAAAGCTTTTTATGAACGTTGCTATTGTACGTAAAACAACTTGTGTAACGATTTTAATAAAATTTAAATTCATTCTCAAACATTTATAAGGTGTCTTGAATTTTTTTTTTAAATTTTAAAAATACGTTTCCAATAAAAATCGAAAACTAAGTGCTTATTTAGCGTTTTTTTTTTCAAAAAGAAATTTCTAATTCCGTAACTAAAATAGTTTGGATAGTAGTACAGTTCATTATTTTTCGTAATATAAATCCAATAAAATTTATTTAGAAGATATTACTTAAAAAATTGAATTTATTTTATTTTGAGCCTAAAAAGCATAGACAGAAAAAAATTATGATAGTGATCGACTTTTAGTAGAAACTTAAAAAATTTCGAATATTTGTTCTATTTAGTCTATAAAATTTTCTACCGTCTTTCCTCGATTATAAGAGCCGGCTCTTATACTAGAATAAAATTTTTAACTTTTGAAATTTCAAAAAATTTTCTAAATCAGATGCCAAGTACCCATTTACGGATTGGTGTACTTTAGCGCATTTTTGGCGCCACAGATCAGTGTTTGCTAACAAATTACAAAATCAACAAATTCGTTTTTATAAATAGAAGCTTAAGCCTTAAATACAATATTCACAGCAAAGATGAATTGACGAATTTCACGCCATGGGATCTCAAGTGATCGTTATTTCCATTAATTTGAATTCGCGCGCATTTTTGTTTCTCTTAATTTTCCGTTAAAAAGTTCGTTTCAAAGATTTTAATTTCTGAGAAAACGATTGATATTCTTAATTTTTGCTATTTAGTTGAAAAGTATTCACTCAATAATATTTGAAAAAACTAAAAAAGTCTAGTTTTATTTCATAATTCTCTTTAAAAACAAGAAAATTGAACTTTTAGCATCTCAATAAAAATCTCAAATTTTTGCAATAAAACGCGTTCAAATTTAAGAATTTTAAATTCAGATCTGAGCAAAAATAACCGCTACTATTTTGTATTGAGACCCCCTAGGTTTCTATTAAATCTCTATTATTCGTTTCGAGGGGGTGACAGCTTCGAAGAAAAATTTAATTTTTTTCTCCCTTTTCTCCGTTTTTCTTCATTTTTCTACACTTTCTACACTTTTATTTTTGTTTATTTTATGAATATTTCATGTTTTAGAAAGTTTTGAGCTCTCAAGTTTTCAGTATAGATTAAAAAAATTGGCAGAAATAATCTAAATAGGTCTAAGAAACCTAATTTCAGAAAATTAAAGAAATTTTTCAAAACTTTGTTTTGTTTTGATCTTTCTACATTTTTTTACACTTTCTACACTTTTTCTCCGTTTTCGATTTTTTCTTTCTTTTCTTCGAAGCTGTCACCCCTCGATTCGTTTTTAAAGTTTAAAATTTTTGTTTACAAATTTTCACAAATAATTAAAAATCAGTAATATTAACTGTCAGAGACGTGTTAAAAGCGCATTTTCCCGTTAAAGTTCAGTTTACTGATGCAAAACTTAGTTTGTAAAAATAAATATAAATTTGGATTTCAAAAACGGTTTTTTATATTACATTAATGACATTAACTCAAAAATCAATGAAGTAACTTTAATCTCTGCATGAAGACCTATTCAGCTATATGCAATACTCATATGTCTTGAAAATATTCAAAAATCATGTTCTAGTGTCTGAAGTGCATATACAAGAGTTTCATGACCAAAACATCACTTCTGACATGTTTTCTTATAATTTTATGATATTTGGAAACTGTTTAAACAACATCAAGCCAGACAACCATGCACTGCCATTTATCGACATGCACTGGTCTATGGTCGATACTATTCCGAAAAACTTTTTAACCATCGTTGTCTACGCGACAAGACCTTTCCAACGATATACCATACTTATATGTTTTGAAAACTTTGAAATTTTCGGAGCCCAGAATAGTGCAAAAATTTTGACGAAAAACCGTTCTGTTAAAGAATAGTTAAGGAGACTGGTTTTTTGTTTAAGGAAAATGCAATAAAAATGAAAATTGAAATTGATTTTAACAGAATTATAATCTAAAGCTTTAATTTTCAATGAAAGTAAAGAGCCTAAGAATTTTTTACAATTTTCAAATTTTTTAGCTTGAATATGAAAGCGGCTCTTATAATCGAGGGAAGACTGTAGTTTTCACTGAGAAAAATGTTTTTTAGCTGGCATAAAGTTTGTGCCAAAAAAGCACAGTTATGAGCCCTAAAAAGCAAATTTTATTAGACTCATAAAGATTTTTATGACGCTTATAAAACTTTTCTACCACTTATAAAAAATTTTTATGAGTCTAATAAAGTTTGCTTTTTAGGGCTCATAACTGTGCTTTATTGGCACAAACTTTATGCCAGCTAAAAAACATTTTTCTCCGTGTTCTTTAAATCTTATATCATTTTTGGCATTCTAATATTCTCAAAATTGTTAATTATTACAAAAAACGGAACATCTTGTATTAGGCATTTTTCAAATTGCAAAACTTTATATTTAAAATAAATTTCGAAAAAAAATAGCCGAAAGCCTCTAGAAAAATTCGGAATTTTCATTTTGAATTTAGCAAACTGATTGAGACCACCCAGAGCAAAAGTCAAAAAACATTGAAACCATCAGTTTTGTTTATCATTTCAAAAGTTGAAATTTTATCTGTTGCCATTAAATTGTTTTTCATCAGTATTTTATTTTTCAATCGAGTTCTCAGAATATCTGCATAAAATGCAAAATCATTTTATAAATAGGATGTTTACTAATAGC
>JACWBX010001955.1:5736-18889 GCA_014622435.1 Polypedilum pembai | reverse complement strand
TTTTCAAAAATTTTTATAAGTGTCTACTTTTTCTAGGCCTAAGCGGTTTAAAAAAAAAAAAATAAAAGTTAAAGCGAAAAATTCTTTCTACTTTTGTTTTGGACTTTTCATAGTTCAGCTGTAAAATCAGCAACATTTTTTCTTAGATGATAAGACAGTAAGTTAAAAAATATGA
Organism: Polypedilum pembai; assembly: GCA_014622435.1. Classification (NCBI taxonomy): domain Eukaryota; kingdom Metazoa; phylum Arthropoda; class Insecta; order Diptera; family Chironomidae; genus Polypedilum; species Polypedilum pembai. Next base: position 18,714 of record JACWBX010001955.1, on the reverse strand, counting down.
AGAAAATTTGAGTGAAATGAAAAGAATTTAAATAAATTTTGACAAAATAATTTTTATTTAATGAAATTTCTTTTATAACAAAATGTAACCATTTTGAAGATATTGTTGGAAATACAAAGTAATTCCTGCCCAGCAACGATAACCTAAGCAGATAAAAGGTTTAAGTTGGCATTCTGCCAAGCTTTGAGATGTCCGCCGGTAGCTTAGTGGAAGAGTACCTGACCGGAAATCAGGAGACGCGGGTTCGATTCCCGCTCGGACATAGACATGTCAAAGTGTCTTTTTTCTGCTAGTTTATCAGATATTCAAAACAAAAAACTAAAATAATTAACATTTTTCTAATTATTGACTGAATATCTGAATTTCGCTTGATAATTTAGTCAAAAAATTTATTTTGATTTTCGCAAAAGAAAACAAAAATAGAACACTTAATTTTTTTTTGTTTTCATTTTTCAATCAGCTGATTTTATACACAACATCAATAAGTGTGTGAAATGTGACCTTCACCTTTTCATTTTCTCTATTCAATGCGTAAAAATAGAATTTATTTGCTGAAATATTTTCAGTCACAATAAACTTTTCAAGTAAGAAAGACGTGTGTGAGAAATAAAAAACATGAAATTGAGGTGATTTGATGGAAAATTTTAAAAAATATTTTTAAAGTTTAAAAATTTTTGATTATAGTTTAGCAATTTTCCTCTGTTTGATGATTTTAAAACTGTCATCAGCTCATTCTGTGACTATTGAGTGTGATTTTTACACTTCGACTAATGTAAAATATGAATGTGATGTCCAAAATGTTGAAGTCTTCACTGGCGAGCGAGTTAGCATTGAAGAAACAAAAGGACGACATATAGGAGGAAAAACTGATGATGATGTTAAAAGAATTGAAATAGAAACAGCTCAAAATCTCAAATATTTTCCAAGAAATCTCAACAATGTTTTTAAGAATTTAGAAGAAATTTTTATCTATGACTCAAATCTTACTGAAATCACAAGAGATGACTTGAAAGTTTTTCCAAAACTCAAAATTTTGAATCATCAATCGAATCAAATTGAAGTTATCAGAGATGGAACTTTTGACTTAAATCAAGAACTCGAAGAAATTGATTTGAGTGACAATAAAATCCGTCACATTGACTCATTTGCATTTAGCAAGTTGCCAAAACTCAGAAAATTATTGTTAGATAAAAATGTTTGTAATATTGGAAGTTTAACACATGGAGGAGAAGTTTTGGAAATAATAAAATATCTTGAACAAGGTGTCTGTAATGTAGACAAAGAAAAAGAAGATGAAAATTCAAGTAATCAAAATTCAAGAAATTTTATTCTTTTTTTTACTATTTCTTGCATGATTTTATTTTTAAATAATTCAATTTTAATTTAAATTTTCACCAAAAATTCAAAAATTCTTTAAAAAACTTATAATTTGATTTTATAAATATTTTTGTTCTGTTAACTTTTTTTATTATTTGTTTCTATTCAGGGGGAAAAACACTCGGAAGTAGATGATAAATGGAAGTAAATTTTTACTCCCGAGTGGTTTTCCCCTGTTTCTATTTTCTTTTGTATGCACATAAATGTTTTTTTATAAAACTTATTATATTTGAACAAAATGTTAATAAAATCTTGTTTAGTTTAAATCTTAAAAATATTTGTTAATTATGAACAATTGCATTTATGTCCAGTGATGATTTAAGAGTCAATTTGACACGAAAACAATGATCTTAAAATTGTCCCTTGTCACAATAAAATTCTTTTTTGACCCTTAAATAAACAAATTATGAGACTAATAACAAAATTTAAAAAGAAAAAAACCAGTTTTAAATAACCAATAGTGAAGACAAGGGTGATGAAAAATAAAAATAAAAACTCTTATTTTTCTATTGTCCACTTTTAAGGGGTTGATTTCAGTAATCGATGAGGGACAAAAAGAAGGGAAAGTAAAAAATCTGATTGGGGACGATCAATTTCGATTATTTGTGTTATTTTTTGTGATATTGTTATTGTAGTTAATGGCCAATGGTTTTTGATTAATGTTTTTATTGGTGTGTGAGAAAATTAATAAAAGCTAAAAGTAAATTTATTAAAAAATTTCTCAGTTCATTTGATTTGAAATGAAAATCAAGGTGTGAAAATTCAAATTAATTGAAAGATGCTAAATTTAATTTCATTGTGTCAAAATTATTTCTAATAAAATCAGTTAAATTTTTTTGAAAAATTTTCGTACATTACAGAGTGTGAGAGTGAAAAAAAAGTGTGAAGAAATTTTGTTAATCTAACGTGTTTTTGTGTGTATGTGAAAAGAGAATAATAATAATCAAAAAATTATTAAGTTGACTTGATATGATTTGGTTAATTAATTTTTCTTTATTTGATTATGTTAAAGTAAGAAATAGATAAAATTTGTAGAAGTTTGTTTACATTTTCAAAAAGTTTCTCAAATTTTAAATTACCTGAAAAATGCAAATAAAAGAACTTTCAAAACTTTTTATTTGTCAGTCATAAAAATTATTTTGTTCGATAAACATTCAAATAAAATCAATCAGCAAAAATATTTTAAAAATGAATCAAGAATTAAATATAAAAGTAGAAAAAGAGCGTGAATTTATTTTAGTCATAGACAACAGTGGACAAGTGACACCAAAAATTGAAAATGTGAAAAATGAAAACAAAGACGAAAAAATTTGTAGATTTTGTGATAAAAAATTTTCATGTCGATCCAAAATGAACGAACACATGAAAAGAAAACATTCTGAACATTTTAAAGTTTATTTTTGTGATCATTGTGAATTGAAATATTTTGACAAAAACTGTTTGATCAAACATTTAAAATTAAAACATAAGAAAGGAAAAGAAATCAAATTTGAGTGTGATTTTGATGGAAAAGATTTTGAGACTAAAAAACAACTTTCACAGCATATGATATGCCATTATAATGGTAAAACATGTCGAATTTGTCAGAAACATTACAAATATTTAAGCAAGCATATGAGAGAAATTCATCCATCAAATAATGAGAAATTTCAATGTAAAATCTGCAACAAAACCATCAAAAACAAAGATTATTTGAAAGTTCATCTTAAAACACACAATAAACAACATCAATGTCAAATTTGTGGTCGTAAATTTGCTTTCACCACTAAATTAAAAGAACATTTAAAAGTTCATGAAGATCGTTTTACATTTCGATGTGAAAAATGTCAGAAAAATTTTGCTTCATCGTCAGGTTTGAGAATTCATTTAAAAATTCATAACAAAAATCGTTCAAAACAATACAAATGTGAACATTGTGAATATTCAATTGATATTAAATCAAGCTTTACAATTCATCTTCGAACTCATGATAAAAATCGAGAAAAAAATTTTAAGTGTCCAAAATGTGATTATAAAACTGATCTAAATTCAAGTCTTAAGCAACATTTTAAAATTCATGAACCAAATCGAGCGAAAATTCCATGCCTGTATTGCAAATATGAAGCAACAACGAGAGGCAATTTGATAAAACATCTTAGGATAAAACATGATCCAAACAGAGTCAAACATCTCAAATGTTCTCACTGTGATTATAAAACAGATATCAAAAGAGATTTCGTAAAACATCTTAATGCACGTCATAACAAAAAATAAAACTTTTTGAAAATTCATTTAACAAGAACACACAAAAAAACCTCTTTTACAGGTTATCATTTAAGTCAATATTTTTTAGTCAAAGTACAATTTATTATTTAACTAGGCCTGATTTGTGGCTCTGATTTTCTCAAAAATGTATAAATTACTAATTTTTAATTTTAAAAAATATTATGAAGTGTAAACTATCCATCACAATTATATGTCCAAACAGTATAATGTTATGTATTAGTGAGATAATTGACAAGCAGTTGTCATTGATTAATTATTTTACCTTGTTTGATTTGATTATTTATTAGCGAGGGGATGGACACTGGGGCAAAAAGAGCAAAAATAAATTTTTATTGCCCCAGTGTCCATTTCCTTGTTTATTAGTATATGGACGATATTGTTTTTTAAATAGCTCATTATGAGCTCGTCATACAAATAGTCAATAAAGTTTTCAATTTTTTTGAATTTTTACCAAGCCGCTTTCAATTTTGCAAGACATATAATTTTGTAAATAAAAGCAGAAAAGAAATTTTGAATAAAATAAAAGAAGGATAAGACCACAACTAACATCCACTTGAGTTTTCCTTCTCAAGATCCATTAAGTACTTAAGAAGCTATTAAGAAGGAACATTTTGTACTTGTGTTTGCATTTTATCTTTAAATCTTTTTTTCCTCTCTTTCTCTCATGTGATGACAATGAAAAATCATTTTAATATTTTAAGCAAATTTTTGCAAACATTAAAGTCAGTGGCATCTAAAATTGCCGTCTTATCAGTTAGAAAATTCTCATTTATTATCATGAGCTCTTACTTTCACTTACATGCTCATTATCAAACCATAAACATGAGAGTATGAGTAAATAACTCAATTTACCATACATGAATTACACACAGCAGCACACTTTTTTTCCCTTCAATTTCCTCATTTATAAAAAATTTCTTTTCTTTCCCTTTTTGCTTTCATCGCACATTCAGAAAGAGGAAAATTGACATATGGAAATGAAGTAGATTAGCAAATGATGTTCATGTCTTATACTTGTGCTCTACATACGCGAATATGTATGAAAATGGTATGAGGAAATTTTTTTGCACACATTTTCAAGAGTGAAAACAGAATGTAAAAAAATTTCCTAATCTAATGTGTTTTTTGCTTGTGTAGAAATGAAAAAGAGAAAAAATGAATATATGAAAATGAGAATGTATGGTTGTAAGGCATATATCAGTGAATTTTTATACTTTTATTTTAAACTTATTGAAAGTGTGTATGAAAATTTTTTATATAGTGAGGAAAGTATTATTTTATATTATTAAGAAGTTTATTATACAGTTTAACACATCACAAAGCAATGAAAAAATAAATAATTTGACTGATAAAATTAATTATTAAGTAAATGTTTTGAAACTTATAAATCATTTTTAGAAAAAATATGAAATTCTTTCAGAGTTTATTGAAAGTTAAATGAATTGTTATCAGACTGTGTAACAACTAAATCCTTCTATTTTGTCGTGTTAAAACTTAAAAGATATAGAAAGTACACGACCACGGATCGGAGTACTTAAGCGCATTTTTGTCGCCACAGATCAGTGTTGATTAACAGATTACAGCGTTATCTGATTCTTTTATCCAGAAACTTCATTTAAAATACATTAATTGTTAAAAACTGTTGAGTTCTTTGAAGCAATTCAGATTTTCAAATTCATATTAAGGAAGTCTTTCTTAGTTTTTAAATATATAATATTTATCAATAACGGAAATTACGGTCAATTCAAATTCAAAGAAAGATGTGAAAAAAATGCGTCGACGAAAAAATCTCAGCAACCATTGAAAAAATTTTTGTTTACAATTTTCAATATAGAAAATTTAAATCGTAATATCTCGAATATTGATTTGATTTGATTTGATTTTATTCCTTTAAAATTAATCTTGACATGATACACTCTACAAAATAATTCGGAAAAGGAAACTGCAGAACAGTTGGATAAATGTAATAATGCAATAAGTGACATCTTTCTAACTAAGCGTCGCCAATAACTCGATAGCACAAATTGAACACAAAAAAACGTAAGTCGCTAGCTATTGTAGTTTTCGAGATCTCGAAGGATCTCGATTTGGAACTAAATTTTCATTACTTGATAAATTTGTAACGTTTTTTTATATTTTTAAAAAGTTTACAAAACTAAAATTTTTAAACTACCTGAAAAATGTAAATAAAAGAACTTTCAAAACTTTTCATTTTGTCAGTCATAAAAATTATTTTGTTCGATAAACATTCAAATAAAGTCAAACAGCAAAAATATTTGAAAAATGAATCAAGAATTAAATATAAAAGTAGAAAAAGAGCGTGAATTTATTTTAGTCATAGACAACAGTGAGCAATTGAGACCGAAAATTGAAAAAGTAAAAATTGAAAACAAAGACAAAAAAGTTTGCAAGTTTTGTGAGAAAAAATTTTCAAGCGTAAAAACTTTGCATCATCACATGAAAAGTCTTCATTCAAATGATTTAGGCTTAGAAGTTTACTTTTGTGATCATTGTGAATTGAAATATTTTGACAAAAACTGTTTGATTAAACATTTAAAATTAAAACATCAAAAAGGAAAAGAAATCAAATTTGAGTGTGATTTTGATGGAAAAGTATTTGAGAGTAAAAAACAACTTTTAGCACACATGAGATGCCATTGTAGTGGTAAAAAATGTGAAATATGTGGGAATGAATACAAAAATTTAATTCATCACATAAAACAAGTTCATCCATCAAGTAATGAAAAAGTTCGATGTAAAATTTGCAACAAATTAGTCAAAAATCAATATTACTTGAAATCTCATCTCAAAACACACAACAAACCACATCAGTGCCAAGTTTGTGGACGTAAATTGGCAAGAATAGATATTTTGAAAGAACATTTGAAAGTTCATGAAGATCGTTTTACATTTCGTTGTGAAGAATGTCAGAAAAATTTTGCTTCAACTTTTAATTTAAAAAAGCATCTGAAAACTCATGAAGAAAATCGACCAAAAGATTTAAAATGTCAACATTGTGATTATTCAACTGATATTAAAGCAAGTTTAACAACTCATTTTCAAACTCATAATAAACATCGAGAAAAGAAATTTAAATGTTCAAAATGTGTTTACAAAACTGACCATAAAGGAAATCTTAAAAATCATCTTCAAATTCATGAACCAAATCGAGTGAAATTTCCATGTTTATATTGCAATTATGAAACAACTGAAAGAGGCCATTTGAAAAGTCATCTTAAAAAAATGCATAATCTAAGCAGAGTCAAACATCTTAAATGCTCTCATTGTGAATATGCTACAGATAATAAATTTCATTTGAACAGACACATTAAAACACGTCATAACAAGAAATAAAATTTCATGAAAATTTTAGCTTATTTGAAACATAATTTCATGTAAGAAGAAGTAGAAATGTCCAATAAATTCTTTTAATGAACTTTTTTATTAATTTTTTATGCTCAAGTTCAACTCAATATAATTTAGCGGCTTTTCGCTGATTTTCGACAAATAACAAATTTCGCTGATTTTTGAATGTAAAAAATCGAAAATCTAAAGAACTTTTAAAAAATCAGAAATTCCCAGTACAATAATTTTGACAGGTGTTACAATTTTAGAGTTTATGTCTATTTAAGTGTTTATGCGAGAATCAACAGTTTCTAGATACCTTATTTTACTTAAAACGCTTTAACTCATTCAAATTTTAACTGATTAAGCTAAAATTTATTTCAAATAATAGATGTAAACTATATTCACATTTTAATATAAAAACGAGGTTCTTTATTAAGTCGCCTTAAACTCAATTTTTTCTCGAAAACAGCATTTACAACTTTCTAGCTTCTCATAGATATTCGACTTTTATTTATAAAACCTTTCATTTGAATCAAAGTAGTGAATTTAAAGAGCTAAATCTTGTTTTTCTAGTTTACTAAATCAAATAATTTATCTGTTTCTAATGTTTGTTTGCAGCAAAGAAGTATTTTGCTCAAATAGCTAGAGCTTTGTGTTTTAAATTTTCTATTAAAAAATTTGATCATTGTTTTCTATGGTAACTACTTAAATCAAAATAAAAATTAAAAATCTGTAAAATTGCTCTATCCTTGTTTTACTTAGAGTTTTGAACAGAGTCCGAAACCGTTTTATCTTTTAGTCGCGAGTAACTAAAATTCAATTAATTTTTAGTCAATTAAAAATAAAACACTAACCGACTAAATTTTAGTTGATTTTTAGTCGATCATTTTAATCGACTAAAATTTAGTTAGTCGACTTTAAATTTTAATTTTAGTATGGAAATAGAAATAGAAAAAAATAAATATATGAAAATGAGTAAAAAATATATCAGTAAATTTTTTACCGCATATTTCCATGAAAAATAAAACACTTTTATAACCACTTTTGTTCGTCTTATTCACAATTCAACAAAAGAAGTTTGAAAAGAAAATTTTTTAACGATTTTTTTGACATCCTTTTATATAAAAAGTAGGGTTTTTCATTACTGTTTAACAGTAACAGTAAAACAGCTGTTTTTTGGCCAAAATGGAAAACAGTAAACAGCTGTTTTTTACGGAGCTGTTTTACTGTTTTTAACGGTTTTTTTAAAGCAAAAAACATAAAAAAATTTTTCAAAACATTTTTTTTTAAAAAGTTTTCTTTTGAAAGTTAATTATTTTTAAAATCGTAACATATCAATTTTTTGTTCTTAGTTAGCTTTTCAATTATTTTTATTTACTTTAATTTAACGGTCATTTGAGATTCAAATTCCGATCGAAGCGCCATCTTGGAAATCTCAAGAAATTTTTTTCAAAATTAATATTTCCCTACTTAACTCGAAGTTAGAGCAAATAAGCAGAACAAAATTGATTTAAAAATGCAATTTTTGTCGAAAAATATTTGTTCTTTCAGAAAATTAGTAAAAAGTTTGAAAAAACAGTAAAAACAGCTGTTATCAGCTGTTTTTTTGAAAAACCCTATATAAAAACTAAAAAGATTTAATTTGGAATGTTACGCAAGCTCAGAATTTTCCTACTTTAGTGTAATATATTACTTAAATATTTTTTTACTCAGCTTAAGTTTGTTAAAATTTAATAAAATATTCAGGTCTGGGCACAGAAAAAAGAGTAAAAATGATCAAAATAGAGCAACTTGGAACACTGTGTGCCTACACCTGGATAAAAATTTAAGTTGTAATTAAATTTGTATGAGTAAACTCTGCTGCTCAATGCTTTATAATTTATGAATTATTTTACAACCATAAAAGAAGAAGACAAGACGTGTTTTTATCTATAATTATCAAATGAATGTTCTAGATTGGAATTTTTTACTGCTACATTAGACTTGTATTTATTAACACATCTAAAATTTAAATTTATTTTAATTATCTGTTTTTGTACACAGCAAAGTTTCACATCTACTGTTAAGTCAATAAAATAAAAAATACTAACTAACTCAAGGGATATGAACTCTATCAATAATCAAAAAAAATTTTCAAACAACAAGAATTTATATCTTTTAAGCCTACCCAGTGCAGTTCAGTCAGAGTTCAAAATATCAAAAATTAGTCCTGCAGCCAGAGATCAAATATTAGGAAAAATTAGAAAATTGCGGAAAATATCAGTTTTTTACCAGGAGTGGACACTCTATAAATTCGTATGATTTTTTGTGATTATTTGGGATGATTTTTCTGAAAATTTGGAAATTTTTAGTAAAATTGATGTCTGTTTTATGATTGTTTTTGATAGAGAATTGAAATATTGACAAAATGTTACAAAAATTAGAGCTCTAAACCATATGGTTCATGAATTATGAGCGAAAAACTGAAATTTAATTTGATGATTTTTTGAAAATTTTACTCATTGAAATATCATGATCTAATTTGGTCAAAACAAAAGCTTTTGAGCTGAATCTTGCTTTAAATTATAGACAAAATTCAACAAAAGATTTCTTAACAGATTTTACAATGATGAAACTTTTGTAAGTGCTCGAAATTCACTATTGAACAGGCTTTCAAAAAGTATGATTGTTTGTGATTTTTCGTGATTTTTTATGATTTTTCATGATTATTTATGATTATTTTTGGAAGTGTCCACCCCTGGGTTTTTTATATGAAAATTTGGCCGGATATTAGAAAATTCCGGACTTAATTTCTCACTTGGTAACACTTTTTAGTGGAGAAATAAATTTTATCAAAATGGAAAAATTTAAAAAATATGTAATCGGAATGGAATTTTCTGGAAAATAAAAATATGGGTAACAAATTAATTTGGACCAAGGTTGGCACTACGGTGCCGGAGCAGCTATGGTGGCAGGCTTTGCTGATGCCGGCACTACGTCAGTTGCCGGAGCTTCGCTTGTCGGATTGCTGGTAAGAATTTTACGTCACTACAACAGATACCAGTAATGACAGCTTGAAGAAGTGCCGACAGTTAAACTACGGCACTTAAGTAGTTGCCGACAGTGACGGTAGGTCGTCCTGGTGACAATGCCGGCGCTGGAAAAATACCAGAATCCCAACCCTGATTTGAACAAACAATCTTGAAAAAAAAAAAATATTGATCTACACTCCTATCAAGATATTAATTTAATTAACAAAAATTGTTTCTGATTGGCAATAATTAACTTAATTTAATAAGAAATTATAAATTTTTAATCAAATGTTTAAAATCTTAAAAAATTGAATTTTAGAGAATTTTCTCGAAAAAATGAAGTCATTAAAAGGCAACAAAAATATTATGACGTTATTTTCATCATTGCACTTTGCTTCTCTTCATATTAGTATAAATAGAAGATCATCACTGACTTAAATTCAGTTGCATTTAAATTATTAATCAAGAAAGACGTGTTGTGAGAAATAAAAAATGAAATTGAGGTGATTTGATGGAAAATTTTAAAAAATTAATTTTGAAGTTAAAAATAATTTTTGATTTTTAGTTTTGGAATTTTTATTTGTTTGATGATTCTTAAATTATCATCAGTTGAATCTGCGACAATTCAGTGCAATTATTTTACTCTCGAATTTTATGGTTGCTATGTTCAAAATATTCAGCCTCATTCAGACGAACGTGTTAGTATTGAAAAAGCAGAAGGACAGCATAAAGGAGGAAAAACTGATGATGATGTTCAAATAATCATGATTCATAATGCTGACTTAAAACTTTTCCCAACAAGTCTCAACAATGTATTCAAAAACTTAATTCAAATTGAAATCATGGACTCAGGTCTTACTGAAATTACAAGTGAAGATTTGAAAGTTTTTCCTAAATTGAAATATTTGTCACTTCCGTCAAATCAAATTGAAGTCATCAGAAGGGAAACTTTTGAAAATAATAGAAATCTCGAAGGCATTAATTTAGATAATAACAAAATCAGTCATATCGACACATTTTCATTTACCGACCTGAGAAAACTCCAAAGATTAATGTTAGGTGGAAATGTTTGTAATTTAAGTGAAGCACAAGGTAGAAAAGAAGTTGCAAAAATGATAAAAAATATTAACCATCGTGCTTGTTATTCAGATCAATTTAAAAATAAATAAAATTCTTGTTAAGCTCTAGAAACCAAAAATACGTTACGCTTTGTAGCACGCTAAAAGCAAGTAAAAGAAAGCGTAATGTATTTTTGGTTGCTTGGGAAAATTTTCTCAATTTTTGTTTTATCCATGGTTATACAGTTGCAGAAATCGAAATAAATTTTTGACTTAATCTTATAAAAACGTTATTTGATTAGAGTTTTTAACACATTTTAATCGTCACAATTTAGTATTTTTAACTAATTATAAAATTCAGATTAAAAATAAAATTTAAATCAAAGTTGACAGGCAGCCAAGCTGCCGAAAAATAAAGATTTAGAGTTTTCTCTAAAACCCTTTGGAATTAATTTACGAAATTTTATGGACTGATTGTAAATAACGAGAGCTTTCTAACGAGCTAAGAATCACATTTCATCGACTCATAGTTTTGCTATAATTAGAGGCAGCCAAAAGCAGCTCGGCTGCTTGCCAACTCTGATTTAAATTGCAAAAAACTATCAATCATAGTCAATAATTTGAGCAATTGAGTGTCTTGATAACCGATTACTTAGAGAATTGATGATGAAAGCTAAATTGTGAAAGATCTTTGATTAATTCCTAGCTCGCAATTTCAGAACTTTGTAAGATTTTGATACTTTGGTTGCTCAGCAAAAAATGAAGAAAAATTGATTTTTTGGAATCTAAATGAAAATTTTCAAGAGAACAGTACAAGAATCACCTTAAAAACGAGAACCATTGAAAATAGAATAATCTAGAGGAAAACTGTTGATACCTAAAATATGTTGTCGAACAACATTTTAAACTTTTGCTTAATATTTGTTAATCTGCCAGCACCAAACAAATTTTACTGAAAATCAACTTATTTAAAAGTTTTTATAAAAGTTTTCTAGTAAGAGTTAAAATTCTAACTTTTTCACACTCAATGTGTGAACTTGAAAAATGGAAAAAAAAAAAAGTTTGAACTGTCCTTACCTTGGAATTTTGCTTATAGAAGGTAAAAAGTCTTGCTTCAAATCAAGTTATGGTTTAATTTGATTGAGTAATTTTCTATTATTATTGTTATTTGTCTTGGAAATTGATTTAAGCATTTAAATTTTTGATTATTTTTAAACAGCTGTTTTTGTTTACAGCAACATCAATGAAATAATTTTGTGACCTTCATCATGTTCTTCTGTTTTTCATTCAATTTCTCTTATCAAGCTTTTTACAAAGTTTTTCTGTACTTACTTTCTACTCTGTCTGTCCGCGGAATTTTCTAATTCAAATTTCAATCATTTATCATTAAGCTAGAAGTCTGAAACTTTAAACATAGCTCAGAACTCGATAACTGCATGTTTAAATAGCTTCTAGCATGAATTAGGCAGTATTTGAATGAATATTTACAAATATAAATTTTATTTGGAAAATTAGTTACATAAAATTCCGTTGGTGGCACTGCAATCGGCTTTCATAAAATTTGTCGCGCCTAACAATAGAAATTGTTGTACAACAAAAAATTCAAACTTTTAATAGACGGTTACGCAACGTAGAAATAAAAAAAATTAAAATTAGGTGCCAATTTTCCATATTGAAAAAAAGGTAGAAGTAGATCATTTATATGAAAAATAGGTAAAGTAGGCGCCTAATTTTACAACCCTGAATAAGAACATAATTTCGTGAAATTAAATTTGAACTTCAAGACGAGTTGAATCGATCGTTATGATCAACTTATGATATTAACTTTAACATAGATGCCAATGCGAACGAAGTAAGAACTGCTAACTATAATAGCGAGCGAAGCTTGTACTGGTCACTTATCTGTTGCATTAATTGAT
>JACWBX010001954.1:1029-43516 GCA_014622435.1 Polypedilum pembai | reverse complement strand
AATTATGATGTTTGAAAAAAATTTACAAAAATCAACAATTAAATAGTAAAAACAACAATCATAATATTAATCTCAAATTCAACTATTGAAATTGTTAAATTTTGTATGGAATTTACAATTCTTATAGTTAACAATTTCTCTGAGTGTAATAACAATTTAATAACTTTCAATTTTAAAAACTATAAAAATCAATAGAAAAATAAATTCAAGAAATGATTGAGTTCTTTTTTATTCTAATTCAAACATAAATTGTTGTTAAGAATAGAAAAGAGTAAAAAGGACAACTAAGTTCTAAGGTAGGTATTTAAATAAACTAAAGTTTTTGAATTTTATTGCCATAATTGTTGATCCTTACTTGTTTCGATATTTTAATTGCTTTTGTTTGCTTGCCTTTTTCGCTTCTGTAGCGAAGTTGCTTTATTAATGTGTAAATAAAACATTAGTGCGCATAAAATGCTTAATAGACTTGTGAAATGAATAAATGTACTTAGTCTATGCTATGACTGTAGTAGGAGAAAAATAGTTGCGGCACTTGGAAGAAGGAGAAAAAATTATTTGCCATTAAAAAGATTAAAATTGAATAAAAAGGTATTTAAATAATTTACCAAAACAAAAGAAGCGAGAAGACAGTGCAGTGGAGCTATAAAAAAATGTGTGTAAGTTTGTATGGGACAGTCATGAGTTATGCTCTATGACTTCTGCTTGTATTTAATTTTTATGACTTGATTCTTTAATTGTTGCAGTAAAATTTGAAAATGAATTGAAAAATTTCGTATATTATGTATGAAAACTCTGTTAAAAACTACAAAACTTGAAAACATGTTTGTGATAAAAGAATGCAATAAAAAAGGTGAAATTGAAACGTCACAAAAGTTAAATGAAGTTGCATGTTATAATGAAAAGTAAATTGACTCATAAAGAATATGAGATGGAAATCAATTTAGCAAGAAGTGGAGAGAAAAATTGAAATACATTTTTTATGCTAGCAACCACACAATGAAGGAATGATGAGTTAATAACCTTCTATAGTTGAAATAATGAAAAAATAATGGAAAAACCTTTTTCTTCCATTGTTTCATACTTCTTTTTTTCTTCATTACTTTCTTTAGGAGCACAAAAAAAAAAGAATGGAAAATTTGACCTTAGGGCATCCAGCGGAAGTGCATTCATGTGTAAAAATCTGGTAAAAGAAAAAGAACAGAAAAAGAAATTTTAAAGTCTAATTAGCAAATAAACTTGCTTGCTTGCTTTAATTCTTAACGCGACATAAAAAATCTACCAAAAAAGACCAACTGTTTGCCATATTTCAAGATTATATTAACATTAACTGCTATAATTATAGTGATAAGTCATTATTATTGTAAAAATTGTTGTGATTAAAAAATATTTTTCTCCTTATTATCATTTTTTTTCTCTCTCTCGAGTTCTCCTTAAGTACTTTCTTTTCCTTATTTATTGTCTTGGAAAATTGATTTAAAAAAATTATTTTGTCTGACTGACTTTTGATTGTAAAATTTTTCTTATTTTCTAAGAAAATTATTACTTGAAAAAATGCGTCAAATGTCCACAATAACCAGTAATTCACACTCAAATAAAAAAAATTCATTCCATTTGCTTTCTATGAAGGAAAAATTATGAGCTTGAAAGAAGAAGAAAAGGAAAAATTTTTAATGGCTTTTTATTTGTAAGAAATGAAAGTATGAAATGGTGCAGAGTTGAGTCTAACCGAGGGTAACATCGCTTATCAACGACCCAATCTCTCTTTTTCTACTGGCAATAAAATCCTTATGTGAAATTGCAATAAAAAATTATAAATGAATGGGAAAACTTACAATTTTTTTTTCCTTGTGCCGGGTATGAATTATCACGTGAAAGAAGAATCATTGAGAATTTATTTTTGTGTTTGTTTTTATGGCTATAAGTTTTAAAAGTTATTATTATTGTTGCAATCGAATGACATGAAACATTTTGATAAATTACTTTTAACTATCCATTATCAATCTTAGGTGTGGTTTTTTGTGTGTATGGCTTATGATTTTTCGATATGTCATTTGTATGAAACACACCCAAGGATATTAATTATTATTTCCTAATGATTTTTTTTTAATTTCCCTCTTCGAGTTGGTTTTGGCGATGATGAGCATGATGTTATGGCAATTAATTTGATGAATTTTCGTCATCAGTGTGAAATTTTATTTGACAATCGCTACAATAAAGACATTAGCCAGGTTAATGAGCAAAAATTTAGAGTGAAAATGTATTAAAATTTGTCACAATGAACAGTGAGAAAAATTAATGTTCACTCGTGAAAAATCATCAATTTGAAGTGGCATTTAAAAGATTTGAGAAATTACCAAAACAGCTTTCGTGTTAAGTTGTTAAGAAATTTTTTAATGATTCAAAATTTATCACCTGGTTAAAAAAGAAATGATGACAAATTGGCTAATAAAATATCAATTGTGTTTAAAAATTTTGGTTATGTTTGAAATTAAATTGTTTAATTAGAAGAAAAATTTATTTTGTGAAAAGATGACGAGAATTTCTGAATAGCAAAAGAAATCGTTAAAAATTTTCATTATTTCAATGAAATTCTTAAAGTGCGAAAAAGTTTCATAAATTTACTTTATTCTGTCAAGTTTTACCTAAAAATAATTTGGATATTAAGCAAAAATATTGACAGTTCGACATTCTTTTAACTAAAATGAAATCTAATCAAGATATTCTGCTGGGATAATTAGATTAAGCTAAAAACTGTGCAGCGATTGTAAGACAGAAAGATAACTTCTAAGACTACTTCTACTAATTCTTTATTTGTTTCTGTGCTTCAGAAAATATGAACTCGAAGTGAGTTATTTAACCTAAAAATCATATCATTTTGATACTAATAACTATCCAGGTCAAGTAAGGTAAAATGAAAAGCTAGCAAAACTGCCCTAAAATTATCTCACTCAGACACTGCTACCAAAAAGTGTGAACTCTATCAAAATAACTAAAATTTTATCAAAAGATCAAAATTTCTAACAAAATATCAAAAATTCTATCATATTAACAAGAGTTCACACCCCTTGACTGCCACAATATTCCAGATCAAATCAAAACAAGCAAATGAATCACATGATGATTCATCTGATACTAATATATCCCGCTACAACTGAACCTAAAACTATTAGTGAAAATTTCAAAGTATATAGATTTTCCAATTTAAACACTTATCTGCTCAAAATATCATTGTGATAGAATTTACTTAATAAAAACCAAAATAAACAAATTAGACAAAATTTTTATCTTAAATAGTTTCTTAAATAACACTAAAATGAACATAGAAGGTCACTTTAACCATCTATCGTATTATTCTTTCTTTTATCATAAAAAAATTCATTTTCCGAACACAAAGAAGAAAGAATCCAACAGATTTATGAGCTGATGCTATTGTCATATGATTTATAAATCCACTTGAAGGTTACTTGAGTAGGAAAAATTCAATCTAATACACTGACTCATTGTGTTTTTTGTTGTTTGTGATATAAGAAGTGTTTGTATGAGAGCAAGTAAGCAGGCGGATGCCCGAAGAGATTTATTGCCCTTTGAACATATTGTCATTATGTTGTCGTGATTTCAATCTTTTGCAATCATCAACATTGTTCACCCAACAATACAATGCAATTCTCTCAACTCAAGATGATTGTTTGTTGGCTGTGTTTTATTTTTCATAATCACGCACAAATTAAATTTTTCAGACGTGTCGTTTTTCTCTCATTTTCAATGAATGAATCTTTTGTAAAAAAAAATAGAATTGTGAAAATTACTTTTGAAAAATGTTTTTACTTCCGTGGCCTTAACAGTGCATTCATATTCGATTACATAATTCAATATACAATTTTTTACTTCTGCCGCTTTTTTTCTCTTCCGTTTTTGTAGTTCAAAATTATTTTTAATTATTTATTCGTCGACGTCAAATGATTGTTATAAACAGTTCTCTCATATTTTTCAAGAATTTAATTATATCACGTAATTGTTTTACTCGTTTTGTATTCTCATTTACTGAAGTTAAATAGGAAAGCGCGAAATTTTGTATAACAATTAATGACTGACATTTACTACTGCAGAAATTTTCATATTTTTATTTTATTGATTGCAAGTTAAAAAAAGAAACTAACTTTATCATCAAAAAGTGTCAAGACGACAATAAAATTATTATTCAAAACGCAAAAAATATTTGAAAAGTTTTTCACTCTCTTTCTAACACTCTCACACTAAGTATAGTGAAGTAATAAAAAGAAAATAGAAGTGTAATGAAAAAGTAATTAGTGTGTAAGTAGCTGATGGTTGCAAATCGAATAATTTAGATTGGACCGCGTTCATGTTATGCTTTAGAAAAGTGTAAATAATCTTACTTTCTCACTTAGTGATTATAATATAAATTGACTTTTCACTCCAACACTACGACGACTTTTTATTGCTCACAAGGATTAGTCAAAGTTTTTCTTTTCCTCTCAAGTGTTTTATGCAAATTCTGCCACGATGTCTTTGTGCCACTATCAAACACTGAAGATCTTTGATGAGAATCATTGTCGGATGAAATAAGAGGTAATTTCCGATTCTCTCGATGGTGAAATTTCTTGAGAGTTCGCTGAGACGACACTTGGAATGTTAATTAAAGAATTAAAGTTATTAAAACTCAAGCGATTTCTTCTGACTACTAATAAAAAAGTGAAAGGCTGCTAAAAAATCACTCTACGCAGCTAAAATTATTAAAATTTTTGAAAAAAATCATCACATTATGATTTTTATGTCTTTCATTCGTTCGCTGGATGAAAAGAGATTCAAAGCTCAAAACACGTTTCAAAAAAGAGTGAGCAAAAATACCGGGGAGTTAAAATCAACATATTAAACGCATTATCATAAAATTATTCATAATATTTCTCTCGTTTTCAACCCTTTTTGTTACTTTCACTCTCATTCACATTTGTATGATAGCCTGGCAGGAAAAATCATTGATAGCTCGCTGTCACTGTTGATAACACATCACACTTCTTTTTTTATTCCGGAGATTCGTATTTTTCAAAATTGTGTGCCATTATCACGAGGCATTTTAGTGTATAACATTTACGAAAGTTAGAGGAGTGAGTGTGTATGATGTGATATGAAAATATCACATATATATATGCTACACAAAGAGATTCCTCCGTGCATATTTATTTCAAATGAATGCTAATGAATTCTTCGAGAAAAAATGTTTTTTTTTTTTACCGTTGAAAAAGCGAGAGCATGAAAATGGAATTAGATGAATTTTTTCTCTCTCTTAACTTCCTTCAAAGAGCACTGTAAAAAAATTTTTTTTGTCTAAAAAATTGTTAGGGTTGAAAGGGTTGAACATAAACATATACAAAAAAGACGCCACGAAAATTTAAATTAATAATAATAATAACAATCATACATGACTTGCATCAGGTATTTACACCGCTAGCGGTTTCTTTACATACATGAATAATCATCATTTTTTACTGCTTCAAGAAAAATTTTAACATTTTTCCTTCTTCTGTGTTGAATTACATAGGAAAATTTTCTTTTGTGGTTTTTCATTAATTTTCTTTCCTTAAATTTAGTCCATTAAGAAATTTTCACTCCTATTCAGTTTAACACTTTTCATCGTAAATCATAGCTGTGTTAATTGAGCTTAATTTATTGTTTTACCACCATCTCATATAAGCATCAGAAAATCATAAGATTGCGATAAGTTTACAAAGTCTATCTTTATCTCATATAAGGCATTAATCAACATACGCAGTATGTTTCGAATTTCCTTTTGGGAAATATTGCAAAGTAATGTTACCTTTCTTTTTTTTTCACGCATTAATTAATAGCGACAGTTTCTTTTTAATTTTTTTCTCACATGTTCACGAATAAGTCATAAATGTTTATTAACAATCTTTTATGTATTTGCTGCCTGCTTCCTAAGCAAAGAGTAAACGAGAATAAAACGAAAGTGGAAAACATGATTAAGATGACATCAGCAGCATATTTTTATTATCATCGCATAAATTAGTGAAATAAATCACGTAGAAAATGAAGTTGGGTGAGAGAAGAGAAGAGAAGGCGAGAAAACAACGAAAGAAAAAGATTTTAATGGATTTTCGGCGCTAATTACATGATAAAACTTTTAGCATCTTTATTTTCATGCGAGAAATTTTTTTTTATCTTAATTTGAATGGGAAAAATATTATTTACATTACAAATGGCAAAGAAATTTTTATTTAATAAACAGTGAAAAAAACGTTCCGGCTTTTGAATTTTCCGCCAACGCTCATATCAGTGCACAATTTTCTTTTGTATGTGTTAGTATTAGTCGGCTTTTACATCTGCAATAGAAACAATGTCTTATAAAATTAAGTAAATTTCAAAGCAAATCATCTAATTTGAATGACTAAAAATATATTGTGTTAGTTTTAAGAAATGAAATTTTAGTAGAAAGCAAAGAAATTTCAATAAAAGTGATTTTTACTTGGGAAATAAAGAAAACATTAAAATGGTAAGTAAAACGTAATATGGTGAAATAAAGTATTAAATAAAGAATTTTATCATATTTAGTGATTTTTAATATTAAATAAATTGAATTTAACAAAGAGCTAAGAAATTCATACAAAGTTTCATTCAAAATTTTTCAAATAAACTTTAAAATGAAAAGAAAAACGCAATATGGTGAAATAAAGCTTTAAATAAAAAAAGTTTAATATTTCTTGTAATTTGGTGAAATTTATTATTTCAGAAATTGAATTTAACACACAATTAAGAAAATTACATAAATAAAAAGATCCTAACACAAATAGATTTTGAAAATGGATAACTTTTTTACAAGGACTAATACAACTGACTGGAGACATCATGTCGCCATAAACTTATCGATATCATAACAAAAACAAAATGTGAATGTCAGTTGAACATGTTGATAATTTTTGAAAATTTTGCATACAATTTTTTTATCAAAAATGTCAAGGATAATAAGTTATAGCTAACTTAAAAATTGCTTTAAAAACTTTATTTCTTTTAAAATTTTAATTTAAATTTATTTCAATAAAAATTTATTTTTAGCCTGAAGTAGCTGAAAGAAAATGCACAAATATTTCATCGCTTTTCCTTTGTATGGGATTTGTTGTGCTATTGGTAAGAATTTTTCAAATTCCCATAAATTTATTTAATTTTAAAATCATACTTTAGTTTGGTCTGATTGCATATTGTGGATTTTATGGAGATTTAAACAGATTGACTAAAGGATATGATGATTGTGGAAATATTTGTGGGAAACTAAATGAACAAAATCAATTTAATCAATGTGGAGTAAGAAATAAAAATTTTTAGTTCTAGATTTCTAAAATTATAAAATTTTTAAATTTCTTTTTAGGATCATGATAAACGAAACTTTCCAAAATTGCAAGTTTTACGTAGCAATATTCATGTTTTGCACTATAAGTGTGTTGAAAGTTGCGTGGGAATAGAAATTTTCAATCGATGCTTCGAAGATTTAAGCAGCATAAAGGATGAAGGAACATTTGAAAAAATATCAACTGATTTAATTGTCCATTCACAAAATATCTTAGCAGTTTGTTTGATTGCATTCGTCTTTTCTTACGTTTCTTTAATTCTTTTCCGTTATGCAATCAAATATATAATTTATATTATCTACATTTCCTTTATTCTGGTCATGATTATCGGATCAATTGGATTCTTTATTGTAGAAATTATAGAACTTGGAATACTACTTGCTGTTCTTGCAATTGTTTTCATTACACTTCTAATCTATTTCCGAAAGCGAATCGAACTTGTTGCAAAACTTTTTAAAGAAGCATCAAAAGTTTTGATTGATATACCCAGCATAATGTTTGAACCCATCCTGGTAATTATTTGAGGTTATTTAAAATAACTAAAATTTGACTTTTCTTCTTTTTTAGACGTTTGTGTCTCTTTTGATTGCTTTCGTTCTCTTCATTTTCTTTACAATTGTAATTGAAACATCTGGAAAATTAGAAGAAGGAAAAGCACCTGATAAACAATTTCAAGTTCGGTTTAAATTAGATGAAGGAATGCAAACAGCATTAGTTGTAAACATTATTGCTTTCTTATGGTTCACACAATTTATTTTTGGATGTCAACATTTTGTCATTGCTGGTACAATCAGTAAATGGTACTTTGCACGTGACAAAACAAAGTTGAATTCGCCAATCATCACAACATTTTCTCATTTATTGAATTTCCATTTGGGCTCTATCTGTCTTGGCTCAATAGTTATAACTATTGTGAAAATCATAAGAATGATTTTTAGAGCAATTGAAAAAGAGATTCGAAGATCGAATTCGTTTATTGCTAAATGTTTAGCTTGTTGCTGTGGTTGGATTATTGATCTACTTGAAAAATTCTTGAAATATATTGTTCGCAATGCATACATCATCATAGCTAAAGAAGGAACACCATTCGTCGATTCTGCAAAACGTGCTTACCATCTTATTTGGGAAAACATTGCTGATGTTGTAGCTTTGAATCATTTTGGTGATCTTGTATTATTTGTAGCAAGATTATTTATTGTCGGTATAGCAGGTTTATTTGGATATGCTTTGATGGTGAGATAAAAATTTCTTATTTATTAATTGAATTTAATTTTGATTTAAAATTTTAGAGTGAAGATAAAGAACATAATTTTGTGCTTCCACTTCTCGTCGCATTAGTTTTTGCTTTTCTTATCGCTCACACTTTTATATCAGTTTTTGAAATGACGGTCGATACAATTTTCATCTGCTTCTGTATCGATTGTGAAGAAAATAATGGTGTCGACAAACCATATTACATGTCTAACAGTTTGAAAAAAGTTTTATCAGAAATGAAAGAATTTTCTGGTGGACAACTTAATTTGGGACCTGAAAGTGCTCAAATGATAGATCAACAACCACCATCAAATTATGATGGAGAAAAATTTGCTATTGAAAATGAAAATAATACTGGCTATCCTATCACAACTCAATATCAAAATATGCCACAACCATCAGGAAATTATGTTAATAATGCTCCATATAATCCTTACTATCAACAGCAAGATGGATCTCAACAAAATACTAATGATCAAAATAACCCTCCTTATCCTACTAATTCTACTTCTTATCCACCTTCTGCTCCTCATATGAATCCAAATGAAAGTGGATATTTGTTAGATCAACAACCACAATCTTATTCAACTTATGAAAAGAATTAAAATATTCACCTTAAGTTTTCATTATTTTATAACAAAATTACTAGACCAAAAATATTAATATGTAGCATTAGATAACTAACTTGCTTTAATTAAATTAACATTTCCATGCATGTGACAAAAATTAAAATAAGCTGATTGTAGTTCAAATCACTTATTTTGAAGTATTTTTTTTACTCCATAAACAGTATTCATAACTAAAATCAAAAACTCAATCGAATGCCGCTCAATGAAATGTGAACTAAATATTAATGAATATAACTGAAATTTATAAAATAAAGTAATCTATTATTCAACACAACCATACATTTTTTATTTACTTGATTGTATTAGTAACCGACAGAAGCTTACTTTAAAGTTGTTTTGTGAAAACTTTCTTTCACAATTTATTGACTATTGCGGTATTCAGTGTACTTTGAAATAATTGAAAGTATTGAATGTCAGTAAAGAAGCAACAAGTGTAAAGGAAAATAAAGGATTTGAAAAAGAATCTCATTTTATACCTTTAAAAAGCGACAAAATTTGAAATTGAAAAATGGTAAATATAGAACTCATTGCGTTGCATTCTTATTTTCTATTTTAAAACCAAAGAATTGTATAACACTTTGTAAGCTTCAAATAAAGTTAATTAAAACAAAGTATAGAATAAATAAAATCTATTTTTAAAGCGATTCCTTTAATAAATTATAAGATATTTTTAAATCAATTTTTCATCAAGAAGAAGCCTAACCCATGACTAACACTCTTGTAAACATACTTTTATGATTACGAATAACATTCCCGTGAATAAGAAGTAAAATATGTAAACAATAACAAGAGCGTGATTCTTAATTGTTATTCCCATGAAAAATGCAATTTTATTGTGAAAGAAATACGAATCATCAACAATTACTTTAAAAATAGACTGATAACGAAATATTGAACAATCTTTTCATGTTTTACATTTTACTTTACAAGCAATTAGAATTAAACATTTTGATAATTGAAAAGAACCAGATAAAAACAGAGAATGAAAATAATAGCAAACTTATCAGTGTATCGTGCTATATTTTTTAGCTTCAATATTTTCATGAATTTCACAATCTAAATATAATGTATTTCATCATTTTAGTGGAATAACCAGGATCCTGATGTTCCGGCAGAACGAAAATGTACCAATATTTCTTCACTCTTCTTTTGTGCTGGATTTGTAGTCATAATGGTAAGCAACAATTGAATTAATTGGATATAAATTTCTTATTAATAAATTCAACAGCTTATTCTCGTCGGCTATAGCGGCTTTAATGCAGATATGGATCGATTGATCAAAGGTTATGATGATTGTGGCAACATTTGTGGTAATAATAATCCAAAGAATCATTTCGATCAATGTGGTGTAAGTTAATTACATTAATAATTAAAAGAAAAAATTTAAAAAATAATTTTTAGATGCACGATATGACTTCGAAACCAAGAGTACTTGTTGATTCAAATACTCGAGGAAATCTCACAATTTTACATTTTGTATGCACAGAAAAATGTCCAAATGGCTATACCGAAGTGTTCAATCGATGCTGGAAGCAGGAAAGAAGTTATGATGAAGTTAGCGATACTGGATCTGCAGATGTTTTCCAACTAATTGCACAAGATCTCCTAAACTTATGGCCTCAAATTGGACTCGTTTGCTTGGTAGCTTTTGTCTTCTCATACATCCTTCTAATGCTTTTCCGCTATGCTATAGAATATGTCATTTGGATCATTTATATTTCATTCATTGTTGCTTTGGCCATTGGATCAATCGCATTTTGGTATTTTTATGCAGTAGCTCAAGCTGAAGAAAAAACTGGTCTACTTATTGCAGCTATCATGTTCTCTGTGGTTACAATTCTTAGTGCATTGCTCTTATATTGGTTTAGAAAAAGAATCAAGCTGGTTGCTGAACTCTTTAAAGAGGCTTCTAGAGCACTCATTGATGTACCAACAATTTTGTTTGAACCGATTTTGGTAAAGTCAATAGAATTTTCTAAACTTCTTTCTTTAACGTACTTCTTTTTTCATTAGACATTTCTCTCATTGCTGCTTGCATTCGTACCATTTGTTTACTTTACAATCATTATTCAAACAGCTGGAAAATTAACTGAAGGAAAAGCACTCGATGGACAATTTCAAGCAACTTACGAACAAGATGCAGGCATGGGAATTGCAGCAATTCTCAATTTTATTGCTTTCTTATGGTTCACACAATTTATTTTTGGATGTCAACATTTTGTCATTGCTGGTACAATCAGTAAATGGTACTTTGCACGTGACAAAACAAAGTTAAATTCGCCAATCATCACAACATTTTCTCATTTATTGAACTTCCATTTGGGCTCTATCTGTCTTGGTTCATTGGTAATTACCATAGTCAAAATCATAAGAATGATTTTTAAAGCTATTGAAAATCAATCGAGAGAATCTGGCTCACCAGTACTTCAATGTTTAGCTTATTGCTGTGGTTGGATTATTCAACAACTTGAAGAATTGTTAAAATATCTCGTTCGCAATGCATACATTATCGTAGCTAAAGAAGGAACACCATTATATCAATCAGGCAAACGCGCTTTCCATCTTCTCTTCAATAATCTAATGGATGTGATTGCATTGAACCAATTTGGTGATATTGTGTTGTTTGTTGGTAGACTCTTTGTAGTTGGCATTGCTGGATTCATTGGCTATGAGTTGATGGTGAGTTTAATTTAAATAAAAAATTAAATTTATTCTTTAACTTTCTTTTTCCTTTATAGAATAAACCACACATCAATGTTCTATTTGTACCAGTTTTGATATCAATTCTTTTTGCCTTCCTCATCGCTCACTGCTTTGTATCAGTTTTTGAGATGACTGTTGATACAATCTTTATCTGCTTCTGTATCGATTGTGAAGAAAATGATGGCGTAACTAAACAACACTACATGAGTCCTGGATTGAGAAAAATAATGACTGAATTGAAAGAAAATGCTGGTGGTCAATTTAATTGGGGTAATATGAATAGTGGAGTTGAAAGTGGTCATTTAATGGGAGGAGATCAACCAAACTATCCAACTAATCAACCAAACTATCCAACTAATCAACCAAACTATCCAATTAATCAGCCACCTTATCCTACTCATCAACAATCTTTTCCAACTCATTAAATCTTATAATCATTTTTAATTTAAACACTTACAGCATATATTCCGACAAAACTTTTCTCAGTAATTTTTATATTTTTGAAATCTCTTAATGAAGAAGATATTTAAAACGAATCTTTAAGTGTTGCCTTATAATATAAAATACAATTTATTAATGTTCACGCTTACATACTTAAATAAGATAAAAATACAAATATTTGCACTAATATAAATCGTCATGAAACTTGTATTGAATGTCAATAAAATGAAATAAAGTTTTATTTTTCAGTGTGGAAAATCTATTGAGTATCCCAAGTTACCAAAAATATGTTACGCTTTCCGTTTAGTTAGCCACGGCAAGTAAACGAAAAGTCGTAACATATTTTTGGTTACTCGGGTATGTTTTTATATGATTTTTTTTACAGATAATCCTGCTATCATATTTATGTTATAACGTGAATGAAATAATTTTATTAACATTAAATGATAAAAAATTTCTGTTAATCATAAAATATAACTTATTTTGAAATTTTTAAGAAGAAATTAAATAAAATTTTCGAACATAATTCGAAATTGTTTGTTCTGTTTATGTTTCTCACAAAACAAAATTTTTTATTTACAAACATTGAAATCTTATTAAAATTTTTGTTTTTATTCATTCTTGAATTTAAGTTTAAATCAGTAAAAATGGATTATAAATGTGACTTCTGTTGTGAGGAGTTGAAAAAATGTAATGCTATTTTATTGAAAGATGTAAAACATGGAAACATTGACTTTTCGGATATTTTAATAAATTTATTTACAAAGGTAAATTTATTTAAAAATATTAAAATTTTCATTTAAAAAATTTAATTTATCTTTTATAATTTTAGATTAATGTTACAATTGGTTGTATTTACTGTATAGAGAAAATTAAATCGCAATATGATTTTAAACAAAAAGTTCTCAGTAATCAATGTAAAACACACTATGAAGAGACAATGTTAATTGACCATGTTGATAATTTTATAAAAAATTCTAATGAAAAAATTACAATCAAGTCCTATAACGAATATTTATTAATAGTTAAAAACTCAAGTAAACGTTTAATTGAACTTTTTGAGCAGAGCAAAAGAATATTTTCACCCACAGTTCCATTAGAAATATTAGATGAAGAGAACAGCATACCGGATGTTGAAGAAAATTTGCTAATACCATCAATTGAAATTGAATCAAGTACTGAAGGAGAAGATTTAATCACAAATGCACTTACTCCTGAAGAATTGAATTTCATTAAGAAAAATATAACGAAAGGAAATAAATGCAAAATATGTGAGAAAAGAGGAAATAATCGTTCTGCAATTCGATATCATTTTAAAAGAGAACATCTCAAGAAAAAGTGGAAAATAGGAAAAGCTGAGCAGTGGAGAAGAAATAAGATAAAAGAAGGCAAAATAGGACAAAATAATTATAAATGTGTTATTTGTGAATTTTCTTCAAAAATATATAACTCGAAAGATTCCTTACGTGAGCATCTAATAAAGCACACGAGACAAGAAAATTTCCAAAGTTTAATACAGGATGAAATAGAAGACATAAATGATTTTAATGGTGTAAATTTTGATCATCCGTTTGGATTTTTCAACTCTACTTTTTAGAAAAGTGATTGCACTCAAAAAATTAGATTTAAAAAAGGACCAAAGGTGAAAATTGTGTTAAGCAAAAAATTGTTAAAATTTTTAGTTTTATTTTAAAATAAAGAAATTTTGGAAATTGTTGTATTTTTTAGACTTTTTGTTGTAGTTTCATGCACGATGCAATAATATTTGCTTTTCTTTTCAGACTTTGATCTTCACTCCAATCATTATAATTTTTAATGACTTTTAATGAACTTTTGAATAGTTTTTTAGTCATGTCAATTTCTTTATGTGTTTTTCTCATCTCACTTTTAATACAATCGACACTTTTTTTAATTTGATCACAATTTTTCGAAACACATTGATGATTTTCTCGTAGCATTTGAAAATTTTTATCAGAAATAGATGAACTTGGTTTGTTTTTAGCTTCTTCAATGCAAAACGTGATTTCTCTTAATTGCGTTTGTTTTAAATTTAATTCATTATGAAGATCGTTAATTTTTTGATGAGAATGTTTAATCTTTTCTGTGTGATTGGAATACTTTTCTTCAGAATCTTTTAATTCTTTATACTTTTTGATGAAATTTTCTCTCATTTCATGAATACGAATATTAACTTCTCTTTCCATCTCGAGGTCAAATTTATTTTTCTCCGGATCATTTAAAATTGCTGCTTGCACATTTGCTGTTTCTTCCAAACTTTCAATATTTCTTTTGAGATTCAAAAATTCAAATCCTAAGTCTCTTGCAATCATTTTATAAAGTTTGAGTTTTTCATGAATTTCATCAATCAAATTTTTTAAAATGAAATTTTGATTTAATTTAAAATTTTCTTCTGCTTCAACTGCTTGTCTTTGTTTCTCATTATAAATTGCATCATGATTTTGATAATAAAATTTTGTAAGTTCTTGATTTCTTTGAAGTAAAGCAATATATTGATTATCCATTATTTGAATTTTGTTGTGTGTGTAAGAAAGCCAAACTTGAAATAAAATTACAAAAACTACTTCGATTAATTTATTATATTGATTTAAACTTAAAGATTCTCTGTTTCTTTTATTAAACTTAATTGTGTGTACATTAAATGAATTTTCATCAAATTTTTAATGATAAACTTAAATTTCACATCTCTTTTCATAACTTTAATTTTTTTTATCCTGTCGTTTCTTTAATATATACTTTAATCGATACTTATAGCTGATCATTCAGTTTTGATTGCTGCGCCCTCATCAATTTGTTTCATTAGCTTAAGCTTATCTGGTGAATGTTGATTGTGATTATTATTTCCAATGCCACTGCTACTTGTTTCTCGGTGTCTCTTCGAATCAGTAGACAACATTGAATTAACGTTTGGTGAAACACTACGATCTCTTTCTCGTTCACGGTTTGTTCCACTATTATCATATTCTTCCAGATATTTTTCCATTAAATCTGTGACACATGGATTGATATTATACTTTTTCTTTTCCAATCGTGCTTTACAAAAGTATAAATCAGCACGTTCTGTTTTCTTCCACAGATAATAAAATTCAACGAGTTCACCTACTGATCTTGTTGTTACCTAAAAAGTATTTAAATATTCATTAGAATTTTAAATTTCTTTCATTTCATGTCAATCTTACCTTTGACGCTTGAATTTCATGAAAACTTTTTCCATATAAACGCAATCCATTTTCAAAATTACGACATTCTTCTTCACTCCAGATACTCATTCGATTGGTAGGAACAGCCGCTCCAAGTCTACGACGCCTAAGTGCTTCTTCAACATTATTACCACACTGAACTAAAAGTAAGAGTGCCTGCTCATCATCACGCAAGTGCTTAGTTTCAGTACTTTGAGAAGATGTATGATTTGTTGAACCATTGACAGCTGTAGAAAATTTGTGCAGATAATCTTCAATATCATCATCTTTAACTTTTGACGGATCCCATAGAAGTTTATCTTCATTTTCATAAGGAAGTGCATCATCATATTTAACCGAATCTGGTATAACCGCTTGATAATCGCTTCCTACCATTATCGTTTTTCTGCCATCTTCTTCATCCGGAATATAATCGAGATCGTCATCGTCATCAGCTTCAAGTTTTAATTCACCATTATCTCTCTCATAGAGTCCTGTGTAAAGTTTTTTCAATTCTGATGGTTCTTCATCATCATAATTTGTTTCATCATCTAGAGATTGATTTTCAATATAATTCGTAGTATTGGTTGTTACTGTTGTTGCGCCATCTTCTTCAGCAGAGTCTTCTGCATTTTCTTCAATTGGCAAACTTTCTTGTTCTGTCGCCGTACTAGTTGCTTCTACTGATTTCTTATCGTCAACAACTTCATCGTCAATTTTAATTACTTTTGCAGGAGATATTTGTTCACGTCTTCGTCGTCGTTTTCTTGATCCCGATGCACTTGAATTAAATACCGGAGGTGCACATCCATAAAGTTTTAGAAGCTCTTCAATCGGCATTTCACTTTCTCGCTGCAAATCAGAAAGTTCTTCTGTTGGATCTACATGTTCTTTTGCAGCTAATGCTTCTTCCTCTTCTAATGTTTGTTCTTCATCAAAATCATTTACAAGCATATCAACTGTAGGCTCAAATAATCCATCTTTTGATTGTGCATCTGACGATTCAGGCGAATTTTGAAATAAAATGCAATCTTTTGATGAACCTGGCTGAGGACTATCTGCTGCTTTATTGGTGTATTCTTTAGTTTTTTCATCGCTCTTAGTCGAGTCTTTTGGACTTGTCTCATTCTCATCTTCTTTCATATTTCTAGTTTATCACCGATGTTTGAAAAATTCTACAAACAATAATGAAATCGGCGCAAAATTGAAATATAAAAATTAATTTTGTCTAAAATACAATATATTCACCATATTTACCTTAAATAAATAGTGCTTTCTATTTTACGCAAGTTAAAGTGTAGTTTTGAGTGAAATAATGGCCTATTTAAGTTATTTTAACATCAGAAAATCATAAAAATCGAAAATTTAAAAATTATTCCTCCTCTAAAAATTACAATATTTTTGTTGTTGTGCGCAATTTTCAAATTTTGTAAGATAGTTTGTAAGTCGTTATTTTAATTTAAATTTTAAGAAAGAAATCTTTTTATATCTAATAAATAAAGATCAGAAATTTAAATTATGATTATAAATTAACTTTTATTTTATTTATATTAAAAATTTCTCGTAATAAACTCCATTAAAATCAGTCGAAAATAATTCTAGAAATTTCATTTAACAGATTTTTGAATTTCAAACGTGAGTAAGCACATCGAAAGTTTTTTTGTTTATTTCAAAATTTTCTTCCATTGAATTTTTGCTTTAATGAAAAATCGCGAATTTATATAAAATGGTAGACTATATACGTGAACAGCTCGATGAGCTGATGGGTCGTGATAGAAACTTACCTGTGGACTCAAAAACACGCGAAAGAAGCTGGAAGGATTCAGAAAATTGCAAATATTTCATGGTAAGAAAAATATTATCGATCTAATAACTTAATCTTGTGAAATTACATATTTAATAACTTTTTCAGCATTCCTTCTGCCCAAATGATCTTTTCGTCAATACTAAATCTGATTTAGGTCCGTGTGGTAAGCTACATGATGAAGAAATGAAGAAAATGTACGAAAAAGCACCTCGTTGCAACCGAAAGATAGACATTGAAAATGAATTCATAAGATTCATTAGTTCCATGATTGTTGAAGTTGATCGAAAAATACAGAAAGGAAAACAGAGATTAGATTTGATGAATTCAAAACTTGATCAGCGTCCACTGTCGAAGCAAGCAGAACAAATTGCCACCATCAATGATAAAATCAATAAGTTAATAAAAGAGGCAGAAGAGGCTGGCATAAGAGGTGATGTCGATCAATCATTGATGTTATTGGGATTATGTGAAAAACTCAAGGAAGATAAAGAACAATTGATTAAACAATTTGAGAGTTGTGGTTTCAATTATTCTGAACAGAAAGAAATGGAAGTTTGCGGAATCTGCGGTGCATTTTTAGTTATTGGTGATGCGCAATCAAGAATTGATGATCATTTAATGGGTAAGCAACATCTCGGCTATAGCAAACTTCGTAAAGCACTTGAAGATCATAAGAAGAATGTTGAAAAAGAAGTCGGAGAACGTCGCTCTAGTGCAGGCAGCAGCAGTAACAGTAATTCACGACGAGATAGAGATCGTTACAGGTGAGATATTTCACTAATTAAAGAAACTACATATTTTTAATTTACACTAATTAATTACGGAATCAGGGATGATGATCACAGACGTGACAGAGATAGAGACAGGTGAGAAAATAATAATTTTATGAAATGTTCATGTTCACATATGTGATATATTTGTATAGGTATAGAGATAGAGATCGCCGTGATCGTGACAGACGAGATGATAGATACAAAGAAAGAGATAGAAGATCACGCTCTAGAGATCGTCATAGACGTAAGTTTGCTTTTTAATGTTAAATATTTTGAAAAACTAAATTTTTAATTGTAGGTGATAGACGCAGTAGATCTTAAAATCTGTACAGCAACACTACTTAATCTCATCGTTATTAAATGCCACATACGAGGTATCCAAAAAAATATCTAAAACAAAAATATCCTTAACTTTTAAATCCTTATACAAAGAAATAATTAATTATTTGCAAAAGAGAATAATAATTAATTTTCAAGCATTATAAGGTAAGTGAAAAAAATTCAAAGCTTCTGCAGACACATTTCGTGAGAAAAACATTTTTATCTTTAGTTGAAATTTAATACATGTATCTTAAATGGTTTATAAGTCTCTCTTTCTCTCTCGTGTCCCATTTCTTTTACACAAATTTAGTTAAAATTATTTATTCCATTTCCGCTATTGCGTTGTATTTCATATTTCCTATTTTACTTCACAACGAAATTCGTTATATTAAATTTCCGTTATAAAACTTATTGAGTTTCTTAAAGAACCTAAATTTGTATTATATTAAACGTCAATGAGAAAGTCTGTGTGTAATCAGGATTGTCAGGTTAGTGTATAATAAATTTTTTTCTGTTTCAACTCAACTGAAAATAAGGGACAGAAATTTCTATGGCAAACAAGTGTGTGGAGTCGCAAAATCAAGAGGTATCAGATTTATTTTTTTGAATTTTTGAACTCATCAAAGAATATTTTTTTTAAATTTTGAAAAGGAATCTCATGCGACGATCTCTCTCTTCTTCCAATCTACTTATTGACGAAACAAATCAATTCCTTCAATTATTAGACTCCGAAATATTTCATTATAATAATTCTGAGGTATTTATATAAAATGACGCCATAATAATCTATTTTCTCTTATTGTTTTATGCTAAAAAATTTTAAGTGCAAATTAAGTTCCGTTCAACGTGTAATGTCATGCAAAAAATTTCTGTGTTCATTATTTTTATTTTTCCTTTATTTTAAATCACTAAAATATTTCAAATGAAAATTTATAGCATATTGAGATATAAATCCCATGATCATTTTATGCTTAATTGTTATTTATTTCTTAATTTCACTATACACATTCATTTTGCAAATTGCAGTTGGATAAACAATTTTCCTGGATGACATACAAAAGCACGATCTTTTAAGATGATAGATGAAAAAGGACGATGATGGTTATATCAATACATCTTTCTCATCAAAAACATCAAGGTGCGATAGAATTAATAACTCAATTTCTTTCTTTGATTTCATTCATTTGTAATATGATGAATATTAATTTACCAACTTATCAAGCGATCGAGTTCTCTTTCACTTATTAAACACGCATATTTTCATGTGTGTGGTTGAAATTATTAATCAGGACTCACATTAATTCTGGTAAGATTTGAATTTATATAAACGAATATAATTATGACGTGAAAGAGTAGTTTTTAAGCAAGAAAATCTTTCATCATTGAAAAACGAGTAATAAAGTTAAGAAGTTTTATGTGCGAAAAACAATACCACTATGCCTTTTCATATGTGAATGTTTAACATCATGTGAAAGTTTCTTTGATTTTTTTGCACTTGGTTCTCCTGTTGTCTCTTCTTCGACAGTTTGCATTTTGTCAAATAAATTGTCATATTCTTCATCACTACCATCTACTGTTTGCTTTTGCTCATTTTTATGCTCATTCAAAAGTTGTGTATCTGCTTCTTTCATTAATATTTCACTTGCTTTAGATTTAATGTAGCATTGATAAAGTAGATTAGTTTTTTCAGAGTTATATACACGAACATATCGATCAATTGATGAGACAAAGAGATATTTTCCTGAATTATCCGTTGTAATGCTAGATATGCTGCCAGTGGCTCCTTTATACGTGTGTAGTGGAACTTTCATTGATTTCAAATCAAATGCGTAGAGATTTCCAGTTGTAGTTCCTACATAAATTATTCCATTTCGTTCGGCTAGTGAATTAAATGCTTGTTCCTTGTTATCTGTATAATTTTTTAGCGGTCTTCTCTGTGCACGATAATCATAAAATCTAATATATCCATGTCTTGAACATGTTGCTAAATTTGAATCACTGTTGTTAACAAAACATAAATCAGAATCCCAAACAGGCACTTCAAGTTGTAGATTATCATGTGGAACGTTTTTTGATGAGAAGATTGATTTTTCTGATTGCAGATCAAAAACTTTCAAATTATTTTTACGATCTTTTCCACCAACAGCAACAAGATTTTTGTTTTGAATGCATTGACGCATTTTTGATAAGTTATCTCCAGTCTCTAATACAGTTGGTGAATCATTTAGAATATGAATTTTACCATCATCACTTGCCGCAACAATTGTTCTATTTAAAATAAATAAATAATTTATTTAGTAGATGATTAAAAACTTTTATTATTAACTTACTCTTGACTCCAAGCAATGCCAACGATTTTGCCTTCAGGAATTGTTAATTCTGATCCGATAAATGAATTTTGGCTGCAATCGAAAGTTTTAATTACTGAATCACCTCTTCCGAGTAAAATTTCATTCTGTTCTTCATCAGCGAAACACAAAGCAGTTACTTTTGATTCTTTTGTTACTTTATCTAGACTCTGGAAATTTGTTTGTTTGTATGGATTATCAGTGTTAAAAATATCAACTCCTAAGAAACAATAATAAGAACATGTGAGTAAATTTTTGCAATGTTTGCATTTAAAATTTTTTGATAATCTTACTTTTGAAGCTTCCTGTTTGTGTACCGATATAGACTACATGATTTTCAATATAGTCAGCGTTTTTGACATTTGCTGTTGAATATTTCATTTTTGAAATATTTGTATTAGCACGAGAATCAAATACTTTTTTGTGTTTATGTCCAATGTGGGAGAATTTTAATTGAAGATTATTTAACGAAACTTCTTTTTTAAATCTAATATGTCTGTTATTTTTATTTAAAAATTATTAATCTAAAATGTACAGAAACTTTCTACTGATTTATAATATGAATCTCTCACTTTTCCTTTAAGTTCTTCTCCATTTAACCATTCATACTTTAGCTTGTTATCTGTTATATTTCCAGATTTATAAATCGCTCTAAAGAAGAATACTTTTCCTCCTACTGTATCATTTTCTGGTGAAGAATATTTGAATTTATAAAAACCAACAGGAGCATTTCCATAAAATTGGACTTTCAAGTCTGATCCCAACTTTTCTTTCACAATTCGTTCTGCAGTCTGCCGCAGTGTTTCACCTTCTTGCCATTTTCCTTGAGGAA
Source organism: Polypedilum pembai (assembly GCA_014622435.1). Taxonomy (NCBI): domain Eukaryota; kingdom Metazoa; phylum Arthropoda; class Insecta; order Diptera; family Chironomidae; genus Polypedilum; species Polypedilum pembai. The sequence continues at coordinate 21,832 of JACWBX010001954.1, read as the reverse complement.
GTAAGAGTCTCGATTCTTTGCCAATTTTTTCATCAACTAGTAAGATCAAAGCATCATCCAATTTTCTATTTAGACTCTTTAAATTATTCTTCTTATCATCTTCTGTAATTGTAGGAGCAGGTGTGAATTTTGTAAGCTCTTCGTTACTAGCATCTTCATAATCTTGAGCAGTTTGCAAAGAAACTGCTTCTGTTTCTGAATCTTTGTCTAATTTACCAGCTAAAACATAAATGTGTTTAATAAGAACTTTAATCAAATTATATACAACTTACATTTCATTAATTGTGCTTGTCTAGCATCTTTTTCTTTCCTCAATTCATGATCACTTTTCAAACTATTCTCAAACTCAATTTTTTTCAGCATTTCTAAAACTTCATTTTCTAATGCATTGAGTTTCTTTGTAATTATGGGAAGACGCTCGATAAGAACACCAGCAAATATGTCGTATTTCTCTTTAGTTTTTAGTTGAGCAGCTGTTGAATAGTTACGAGTGGCATAAGCCAATGTTTTTGATGAATTTTGAAAAATTTTTCTCAGCATGTTTACAAAAAAATATTTTTGACGAAACTCAAAACTAAACGAAACTTTATAACGAAAGAAAAATATTTTGTTTACCGGTTGTAAAAAAAAAATTTCACAAATATTAAAATAAAATAAATATGGAGCAGTCGTTCTCGCCATTTGATGATACATTAACAAAGAAAAGTTTGATAAGGACGAGGGCAAATGTTTTCAGAGATGATGCAAGTATTATTTCGAGTTCTGCGAGTATTTTAGGAAGCGGTCAAACAAATGTGCTTATAAAAGAAAAGACAGATCAATTGTACACACATTTCCTTGCAATCATTCAATCAAGTACAGATGATATATTTGAGACTGTTCAAAATTTATGGCAAGTTTGTCAAAATACGATTGAAGAAATGCAGACAGGAACGAAGAAGCAGCTTGGTCCAAACAACTGGATTCGACAAGAAATGAATACTTGGAGTCTCATTCACTGCCTATATAAAGATAGATTAATAACTCAAAGAGAAGAAATGGAACAAGATGATTTACCTTTAGTAAATAGTGAAAAGCTAATTGTTGAGAATCTTTATATGAGTAAGTTAACGTTTATTTTAAAATAATTCATTATTGAAATTCTTTTTTATTTACCTAAGATAATGCAACTCTTCGAGAGCATCAATTAATTCTTGATTGGCTTGAACAAACATCATTTGAAGCAAATCCAATTCAAGTTGCTCATTATGGAGACCGTAGTGCAATGGCATGGGAAAATACATTGCATCATCTTCAGAATGTTGGTCGAACAGTTTTTGGTGGACGCCGTGAACTTGTCAAAAGTTTAGATCCAGATGCACCGCATCGAGAAAATCTGCCGCTTCATGATTTAGATATGGATGATCAACGTCGATTAGTTAAGCACATCTTTAAATGCATTAGACAGGGAAAAATTGATGAAGCTCAAAGCTTATGTGAACATTGTGGTCAACCGTGGCAAGCTGCTTTGTTGGAAGGTTGGAGATTATTTCATGATCCAAATTATTATTCAAATGAAACAAAAGCTGTAAAGTTGCCAATTGAGGGTAATCCACGTCGAGATTTGTGGAAAAAGTGCGCATATGCAATGGCAGATAGCAAGAAACTTGATGATTACACAAGAGCTGTTGCTGGATCGCTTTGTGGCAATCTCGATTCACTTCTTAATGTCTGCAGTGAATCGTGGTGGGATCTTTTATGGGCATATCTTAAAGTCAATATTGACATTCGTGTCGAATCTGAAATTCGTTCATGCTGTGCAAAAACTTATTGTGAAATGCCTGAAAAGTATTGGGATTCAAAAATGTCACTTGAGAGAATTTTTGCTGAACTTGATGGAAATAAGAGCTTGAATGTCAAAACAACAGCCAAAACATGTTTTGCAATGATTCAAAAGTTTTTGATTTTGGATGATATAAAATCACTTTTTGATCATATGAATGAAGTTATTGATACTGATGAAGCGACTCCTCAAATTTTGAGACATTTTGCACATTTAGTGCTATTTATAAGACAAATTGGTAAAAGTCATCAAGAAGAGATTGCAGATAGAATTATTCGCTCTTATGTTCAATGTTTAATGAAAATGGGCGATGCTCAACTGGTTGCTTTCTACACAGCAGCACTGCCAAATGCACAGCAGATTCAAATTTATTCAGAATTTCTTGAGAGTATTCCAGAATCATCACGCCGCTCTTGTATGGAAGAAGCACAGAGTCATGGACTCGATATTGCACAAATCGCAAAAATAACTGTCGAAAGAATACAAAAAATGCTTGAAGATCCTGACACCGCAAAACTTTTAGCTGGTGAAATGTCCAATTTAGACAGGAAAAAAATTTCATCACTCGAATTTCTGGTTTTTCTGAAAGATCAACGTGGTGAACTTTTGTGGCAAGCTAATGCAATGATGCGATATTTTATGGCTCAACGAAAAATTGAAGCTGTCAAGAAAGCATTTATGACGATTCCAACTGATTCTATTCAAGTTCTCATTCAACAATTTGGCGGGAAAAATAAATTATCAGCAAAAGCAGAATGTTCGATTCGTGAATATTTATGTCATCAAGCTTATTTGGCTGCAATTGATGGATATAATGATTGGGTTGAATTTTTCTATAATAAGAAACCACGTCCACCGAACACTGCTCAAGGTAGAAATTTCCAAGAAAAGGCTGCATCAGAACATCAAGAACAAATTTATCAACAAGACTTAGAGCGATGGAAGAATCTTTTGAAAGAGCAGACATTTGCAACAAGAGATCTCTTCTACAACGTACTTTTGTTTCCTGAAAAAGGATGGTTAATAGACGCAGAAGATTTAAAGATGGAGTTTTCTACCGAGGAAGATGCTACTGCTTGGGAAAATCGAAAAATTCAAATGGATAATTTAAGAAAACTTCATATTCCTGATATCGCACTTCTCTTACACAAAGTTCTTACACTCGCTGAAGAACATCGAGAATGCATGAAGTTAAGCATAGAATTGGCTGCTGAACAAAATCAATTATTTGATGTTTTCTCTAAACACAAGATGAGTGAACTCCTTTCAAAAATGGCAGAATCTTCTCTTGCTTTAATGAATGAAAACATGGACCCATTTGGTTTTTCTACTAATTAATTACATTGAAATTGTCTTATTGTTAAGTTTCTTGAAAAATTTCACTTAATAAATTCATTTTTATAATAGAAAGTAAAATTTCTTTCATTATAAAAGTTTCGTTAAGTTTTAACGTACTTTTTGAAAATATTTAACGAAACAGAGCGCGCATCAAGTTCACATCCCGCGAATAATTTTCTAGAGCAAAATAAATAAATTTTTAAATTCTGCCTCTGTTTTGTAACTTTTCATAACATATATAACTTTATTAACATTATAAACCGTTCAATATCATTATAAAAGTCGAGTTCTATCGCTGGGACTTGAAAAAAGTGCATATAAGAAAGAAGCGTGAAAATTTCTCCATCTCCATTACTTTTCTAATTTCTCAGCTTTAAATAAACAAAATGAGTGATTACAGTGATCTTGATCGTCAAATTGAGCAGCTTAAGCGATGTGAAATCATAAAAGAAAACGAAGTGAAGGCTTTGTGTGCGAAAGCTCGAGAAATTTTAGTCGAAGAAGGAAATGTGCAGCGAGTCGATAGTCCCGTAACAGTATGTATAAGTGATTATTTCGTCATCTTCTCTTCTATCTCTTTGCCGCTTTCTTCTGGTTTTATTAACTTATGACTCAATTCTTTAAATGCATTTTTTTCCCTTACATTTCAGGTTTCCGGCGATGTTCATGGCCAATTCTACGATCTCAAAGAGTTATTCAAAGTTGGTGGAGATGTTCCTGAAACCAATTACTTATTCATGGTAAATTATTTTTGATTTAAAAATTAAATTTACTAAATAAATTTATTTGATTATAGGGAGATTTTGTTGATAGAGGATACTACTCAGTGGAAACATTCTTACTTTTGTTGGCATTGAAGGTAACATTTAAATTTATGCTTTATATCTAAATTACTAATCTGTGATTTATTCATAAAGGTTCGATATCCAGATCGTATAACTTTAATTCGTGGCAATCATGAGTCACGTCAAATTACTCAAGTTTATGGCTTCTACGATGAATGTCTTCGAAAATATGGCTCAATTACAGTTTGGCGTTACTGCACAGAAGTCTTTGATTATCTCAGTCTTTCGGCTATCATTGACGGGAAAATCTTCTGTGTGCATGGCGGTTTGAGTCCTTCAATTCAGTATTTAGATCAGATTCGATCGATTGATAGAAAACAAGAAGTTCCACATGACGGCCCTATGTGTGATTTGTTATGGAGTGATCCTGAAGATACACATGGTTGGGGTGTTTCACCACGTGGTGCTGGATATTTGTTTGGTTCTGATGTCGTTGCACAATTCAATGCGGCTAATGATATTGAGATGATTTGTCGAGCACATCAACTGGTAATGGAGGGATACAAATGGCATTTTAATGAGACTGTTTTAACAGTATGGTCAGCGCCTAATTATTGCTATCGTTGCGGAAATGTCGCTGCTATACTGGAACTGAATGAAAATCTTCAACGAGATTTTACTATATTTGAAGCGGCTCCACAAGAGAGTCGAGGGATTCCGCTGAAGAAACCACAAGCCGATTACTTTTTATAAACAACCAAACCACTAAACATTTCACATATATACACACACACAACCATACACACTTTTATGATTTGGTAAAGAGACAAAAGAATTCAAGTTCTTTTTTTAAGTCATCATCGTCCTTTATTGTCCTCTTCTTCATCTATTTTTCTGTAATTTAAATCAATTTATTAAATATAAAAAAAAGTTAGATTACGTAAAACAAATTATTTAGTAATTTACAATATGTGCATGAGTGATGAGAAAAAAAAAATTACAAGAACATAGCCAATTGTTTATAGTGTCCCAAATTAATGATATTTGTCTTTGAAACAAAATTATAGAACGAGTTTTAAAGAAAATTTTTAGTTAATAAGTTTTGCTTCAACAACTTAATATGTTCATTTTATTATTTTATTTTCTTTCTCTACTTTCATCATTAATGATTTATACTTAACAATATATAAATGATAACGAATATTATAAAAGAAAAATGAAAATACGACAAGAAATAAAGTGGAAAATTTTTAGAAAAAAAAATTGGAAAAATAATCAAACAAGTCTTTTTCTTTAATTTAAAAATGTTCGGCAATCCTTCTTTAAAAATGGCATCGACGTATTGGATTGCTAATTTTATATAACTTCATTCTTAACTATACAATTTCAATACACTTATTTAAGACTAGATTATCATTCATAATCATCAACATCACTTTTCCACCATTCGTTTAAATCGCATTTTAATAAATAAATAAGCTGACTAAATACAATTCTCATTCATACATCATTCACACTTAAAACTATTTGAGCACTGCTATTTTATTATAATCTTGATCCACCAAAAAGTCCAAGTGGTGAAGAGCCTGTTGTTGTTGTTGCTGATGAGCCACTTAATGCAACTTGCAAAACTTGACCAGCACCTGTTAAAGCTACTCCTAAAAATCTCGTAACAGCTCGAGTTACACCAATAGCAGCACCAAGGAAACCATTTGGACCGAGTGGCTGAAATTAAAAAATTTATATAAATTTTTATTCAAAAGAATTTTATATTTATGACTAACCGATTGATTTGAAGAATAAGAAAGTCCTCCAGTATTTGATTGATCTCCATTATTATCATCAAAACTCAATTCATCGCCACTGACTGATGATTGTTGTTGGTAAGTTTGTGATACTTGTTGAGTTTGTTGTCTTGGTCGACCAGGTGCAGTTTCTTGCCACGTTCTCCAAAGCCAAGAAAGCCCTATGAAAGAGTTTTAATAATAATTTAAAAAATATTTAATATTTAAACTTACCATCAATGATGGGACGACGAGGTGCTTGACTATTCAATGGTGGCATTGGAGAAAATGGTCTTATTGTCGTTGTTACATCACGATTCGATCGTTCAGCTTGTAATTGCAGTAAAATTTTCTGTAAAGTGCAAATTAAATATGAATGAAAGAAAGTTTTAAGTAAGAGTCATTGATATAATTGCGTAGAGAAGCAATTTTTCACTTACTTGAATTGGTGCTTGATTTATATTTCCTGGTCCAATTCCTTGCTCTGTGTTGAATGAATAATGAATAATTTGCAATTAAAAAATTATTAACACACTACTTACGAGCTAAAAGTTCAGCTAAAACAGCTTCCTGAGATCGTGAACGTGTTGTGCTTATTCTGGGTAATTCAGTAGTAGTAGATGTTGTTGTGCTGCGTGTAGTTTGAATTAATTGCAATGCTTGCAAGAATTTTGCTTCATTTTCAGTTAATGGTTTAAATGCAGGAATAGGGCTTGTTGATGATGTGTATTGAGTGGTACTTGTTGCAGCTACTGTTGTCTGTAAAGGTGTCGTTGTTTTTGGTTTGTTAAGATTTGCTGTTGCAAATTTTGCAACATCTTTATCGGTCAATGGTCTTCCAATTAAAAGTGAGAGTAACTGTAGGTCTTTATTATATTGCACTAAATCTTTTTCAAGCATCTGTTTAGTTTTTTCAATCTCTTGTGGACTCAATTTTGTTTGAGCTTTTCCACTTTTATTTTCCTCAATTATAGCGCTCATCATGTTAATGTTATTTTGAGTATTTGTCATTTTGTTCGCAACAACAATTGGCGATTGTGTTGTTGTTGTGACAAATGGTGCCGGTCTCAATGCTTCTGAATTTGTATTAGCAGACTGCTTCGAGTCATAACTCTTGCTTGTTCGATTCATCGCCAGTTCTAAAATCTTTTGTGCTAGATTTGTGCGTTCAGTTGTCAAATTAATAATCTTTGCATATTCACGCTGAAAATTTTAAAATTGATCAGATTAATTATTTTTCAATTTCATCGTTAATTACATGCGTTACATCGGCGTAGAAAATTGAATAACATTTTTTATAGCTTTAAAGCTTTAAAGCTTTACTACATATGCATGAATTAATTTTATACGCATTAGTGAGAGATGAAAAAAAGTTATGCCATACCAAATTTTTCAAGAAATTTAAATCATCAGCATCAGAATATGTTGTAGGCAATCGGGTTGATGGAATGATTCTTAATGTCGTGGTTGTTGTTCTAGGAGGAGGCAATGTAGTTGTAGTTGATGGAGGAGGAGGTACAGTAGTTGTAGTCGTAGTGCTAGTAGTTGTTGTTGTCGTCGTAGTTGAACTTGTAATGCTTCGACTTGTACTTGTAGTTGAAGAAGGTAAAGTTCTGGTTGTTGTTGAACCTCGATTGAGGAAATTTGATAGTTGACGCTAATAAAAAGAAATTTTAAAATAAATAACATGGAAAACATTGTTTCAATGAAACATCAAATGCTAAGCATTAAAATGTTGATTGTTAAAGTCATAGTGCTCAACACTGAAACACTAAGTGCTCAGCACTAAAGAATTTTCATCTTACCAAAAAATCAAGATCATCAGCATCAGTATATGGTGATTTTCTCTTTGGTGGATTTGTGCTCTTTGTAGGTGGATTACTTGGAATTTCCAAAGGTGAAAATCTATGAGTCGTACTAATTGGTAACACACTGCTTAATGTGTTTGTACTTGGAGTTGACGTAATTAATTCACTCATACTCGTCGATGGAGCTGAAGTTGATGATATAACTGTTGTATATCTGATCGGTGTTGTGCTACTGCTAATAGGTATTGTTTTAGTAAAACGGGTTGTTGGCTGGAATTTTCTGACAGTTGTGGTTGTACTCGGTTGGGTGATAGAGATTGTCGTTGATGGTGTTGTGGATTGAGTTGTAGTTGTGGTTGTAGTCGATGGTGTGGTTTGTTGAATTGTAGTTGTAGTTGAAGGTGGCAAGGATGTAGTTACAATTTCCTGTGTAGTGCTGGGCATCTCTGTTGTGCTCATCGTGGTTGAAAAAATTGAAACAGTTTTTCCTAAAAGTTGCTGTAGTGCTTTATAATTTTTCTCAATGAAATTTTCTGTTGTTGTAGAAGTTGCTGTTTCTGTTGTCGTCTGAGGTGTTTCAGTTGTGGTTTTCTCAGTAGTATAAGTTGTTGTCGGTAAACTAGTGCTTGAAAATGATGAAGTAACACGAGTTGCAATTTTTTCAGTTGATGTTTGAATTGGCTCAAGTGTGAGACCTAGAAAATCTTTGTCATCAAATGAAATTTCATTTTCAATAGAATCATTTGATGGTTTTGTGCTTGTTGTCGTTGTAGCAGCAAAAGTTGATGAAAAATCATGTCCATTAGGGAAAATACTGACACTATTTGAATCAACACTAAATGGAGTTGTTGGCAGTTCTGATGAATCAGTTTTTTCAGATGAAAATGCTGTTTTGATAGTTTCTTCTGGATGTTCATCGATTATAACAAGCTATAACAAGATTTTGAAAAATAACGAGATTTTCAAATTTAAAATATAACGGAAATTATAAATTTGGCAAGAATAAAATTTTCTTACATCGTTATCAAATTCCAATTGTGTCTCATGTGTTTCATCATCATGATGTGTTTTCTTAGCTAAACTAAAAATATTTGGACTCTTCACAAGTGCATCAGTTTCATTTTGATATTTTTGCAACAATTCAAGAATGTGACTTGCATTTTCCTGTTGAAAAAAAGTCATGCAAAATTTGTTTTCATTTTACAATTCTATCATGCATGTGCAATTTTGTGTTAAAAATATTAGTCGCTCAACTAGATCCTTCTATCAAGTGTTTTAGTAAGAAAGAAAAAATTTTTGTTTAGACAAGAAAGAAAAGGAAATTTGTGCAGTAATAGCAAAGTTGTGTTTGTGCATCTATCTATGATTTTTGGTGCAGATGCTATTCTATTAGAAATATTAAATTTGATAGATGAAATACCGTTTTAGTTTGTTCAGTAGTTGTTATTGGTATGTGTGACTTGCTCGGGCTTATCAAGACATTTGGATCAATATTAGTGGTCTCAAGTTTTGCCGCAGCATCATCGACACGCTCAAGACTTCCGTCTAATAATTTTTTAACAACAGTGCCATCTGGCAAAATGCCTAAAGGCAAATTTAACTCTTTATCGCTGATAATCAATCGGACGACTGTATTATTTGACAAAATTGCAAACCGCTCATTTTCTTTTTGGAGAGGATATTTTTTCAATGGAATTACACGTTCATTGACAGGAATAGAAGTGGTAAGGGATTTTGGGAAATTTTTAAAAGGTGCAGGATTACTGATCTCAAGTATGGTCGTTGCAAGTTTATCATAGTCAAAGACAGTCGTTTGTGGCAATTCTGTCGTTGTGACAGTTGTACTCATTGCCTCAGTTGTTGTGGACATTATGAAAGTCGGTCGATAGACGGGATAGACAGAAGGAGTCGAATATTCACCTCTTAAACTTTCTCTACTTGATGCAACTTTTCTCGTCATTAAATCAAGTCGAGGCAAGCGAGTTATTTGAGTTTCTAATGTAGCATTTTTAGGACTTCGAGTCGTTCGACTTTTTTGTATTTTTGTAGAATTTTTAATGGGAATTTCTGTTGTAACAATTTGTGTTGTGTCTTTAATGGAAATTTTTTCAACAATCGAAGTCGATTGAGTGTCTAGTAACGTTTCTGTCTCTGTAAATTCTTCAATAGGATTTTTTATCGTTGTAGTAATTAAATCTATGGTAGTGAGATTATTATTAATGTCACGTGAGGAAAGGGAAGGAGTGATATGAGGATTAAGCGATGTTGATGAATTTGAAGGATTAGAATGAGGACTAGAAGTCATCGTTGATGTTTCTGTTGGTATATTTACACTCGTTGATGAATTTCTGATAGTAGTAGTGTTATTGATGAGAGGAATTGAGGCAGTAGAAGAAATAGAGATGGAAATAGGATGAGAGGAGATTGTAGTCGATACCTTTGAAGTTTCTTGACTCGCAGACGTTGTGGTCTGTGGTGTTGTACTTGTTGTTGTAGTTGATGTTGTTGTTGATGAGGTCGTGCTTGAAATAGGTGCTTCAGATACAAGCGTAGTGCGGTCTGTGCTTTTATTATTCAAAAAACTCAAACTTTCAGTTGGTTTCGAAAGAATTTCAGCCAGTGCTTCATAAATTGAGACCGTTTGCGAGGGCGATTGTGTCATTATTTCAGCATCGCTATTTATTAATTCTGCGGCTAATGGCAAAATCTCTCTCCATCGCTCAAGATCAATATCGTTGAGATCGAGCTGAAAACGAATTTTTATGCGTGTTAAATTAGAAAGAAAAAAATATTGTAAAATATCAATTTCAAATTAAGTGAGTTTTCTAATTTTTTTTTAAGTATCAATCTACAAATACTACAATCTTACTAGGTAGAAATAGAAAAGAAGGAGGAAGTGTTTTGTGTTTATTAATTTGTTGGTGAAAAAAAAACCAAACCATGAGGAAATTAATTACAAGAAAGAGGAAGAAATGTGTGTAATGATTAGTTAGTTTGCTACTTTTATATTATTATTGCAAGCATAAGAAAAATGAAAATTAGTTTCTTAATGTTGCGAAAAATACACTGAAAGAAAAAATTTATTTTTTACGAATTTTGTAAAAATTTTCAAAAATCTTTTTATAACGTAATTTTCATTATCCAAAATTAAAAATTTTTCAAAAAGTTCGTTAAATTTAAAATCTTTTCAGTGTAATTTAATAAATTAAAGCATATAATAACAAAGTAAAACAAAAAGCACTTAATCGATTATAATTTGGTAGTGGAGGAGCTTTCAATGCATCAAAAAATAACACGAAAACAATAATAAAAAATTGAATGAGTATATTTCGATAGAGAAAGAGTGAAGAATGTGAATGAATGAAATAAATTTCAGTTAATCATGTGCAATATTGATAGATGTATTATTTACAACACTCGACCAATCACGTAATTACATATTTGCATTCATTAAAAGACTTCATTTATATTCGGTTTGTTCGGTGGTTTACTTAAGAAAAATTTTAATTTCATTTTCATGACAATAAGCTATTGAAAGATGATTTGTGTATGTGATCATGTGTCAATGTGAAATTAAAATTGGATTACAAACTATATAAAAAATTGTCTTAATGTAATGTGCATAGAGAGAAAAAAAGACACAAAAAAAAGTTCGATATTGATCAATATGAGATTGAATAACTATCGCCATGTCCATTGAAACTCCATTGCGGTTGAATTGCAGATGAATGCCATGGAGGAGTTTGCAAACTATGAAAATGATTTGCATTTACTCCACTACCAAAATTGTTATTATCGTGTGTTATCGAATATCCAACCCATCCATCCTCATTTTTAAATGCCTTTAATTAGTGAAAACAACTAATTAGCTAGCTATCAGACTATTACTATTATTTAAGCAAGCATTTAAGTTTGTTAAAAAGGCTAATTATAAGTCAATTCTCTTACCGCTGGTGTGGTTGTAATTGATGGAACTGTTGCCTGATAGCTTGGAATTTTATTGCTAGTTTTACCCGTGATATCGGTATTACGAAATCTCGATGAGTATTTTAATGCCGAGGAACCAATCTAAATTTATTCATTAATTAGTTCAAATAATTAAAAAGGCCAAAATCAAACTTACTGCACTCGTTCTTGGAAAATATTCATGTACTGGCGGATCGATTTGTTTGAATTCATCAGTTGGCGTGTTGATAATTTCTTGCTTGAGCATTGACTGCTTCAATGGTGCTCGTGTTGCATAGACTGCTGTCGTTTTAGCTGTTGGTGGCTCTTGCAAAGTGCTGCCAATATTGGCTCTTGTTTTCTCAGTTGGACGAGGTCGTGACCTTAAAGGTCGTTTCGGCGTGACTGCTGTTGCTAATGGTTGCTGCTGTTTTGTTGTTGCGGACGCTTCAGTTGTTGAAGTGCTCGTGATTTTAGCTGTAAAACGATTTTGTCTGGTTGGATAAATTGGTCTTGTAGTTGGTAAACGTTCTGTTGGTTTGAACTGCTTTAATGGCTTTTTCAGCACACTTTTATCAGTCTGTTGTGTATTTACTTCTTTGTTTTTCAATAACAACTGTTTGAAATGTTCTGGATAATTGTCTTCGTCATCTTTTGTTGCTACTACTGCACCATTGTCATAAACTATTTTCTCTTTTGCTTTAAAACTTCCTCTTGTCAATGGTAATCTCTTTATTGGACTTGGTTTTGTTGTTTGAGGACTTTCTGATGCTGAACTGACAGCAGAATTTTCTGAAGTTGTTCTTGGTGTGAAAGTTCTTCTTGATGTTGTTGCTGGTCGATTGTCAGTTGAATTTCTTCGATGATTTTTGAATCTATTTGCATTTCCTTCAACTTTAATTGTTGTTGGTGAAGCAATTGTTGTTGATGTCGTAAATGTGCGACGCTTGTATGCAGGTCTGAATGTCGATGCAATAACAGCTTGCTGTTTATTATTTTCTGCACCAGCACTCTCAAAATTACGTCGATTTGAGCCTCTTGGCACTGATTGAATCTCAAGCGGTGAAGACTGAATGGATCTAACTTTATTAATCTTTGCATCTAGTGAGTAATCAATTAAATCTATTGGACTCCATGGACTATATTCGACATTAGGTTGGACAAATTGTTGTTGCAGTGGCGATCGATGAATGAGAACATGCTGTGCCTAAATAAGAGACGGAAATATTCAATTATTAACAGATCGCATAACTGAGCTATTCATTAGAAAATTGGCAGTGTAAGTAATCTCATTGGATACATTGCGTCATTGTAAAAGAGAGACACACGCATGACAGAAGCATAACGAAGCATAAAAATGACTTATGACACACGCCACTGAATCAGATGATGGTTATGAGAAGCTTTCGAACTTTTTACCTCTTCCGCAGTTATTTAAATGAGAAATTCGTGACAAGTGACTCGAATTTGTATGAAAAAATGCGGATAATGAACAAGAATAATTCTTGACGTCCTTGAAGGTCATTTGAAAGTGTTTTTAATCTTGTTTCTCTCCAGCTATTAGCTGTTAACATATTAAATTAACTTTTCAAGCCAATTGTATTGAACTTTGAGCTATTTATAAAAGCAATTAAGTTAGGTTGTGATTGTGCTCACAAAACAAGATGTTGAATCTCTTTGAGAGTGAGAGAAGCTTTGTTTAAGTGCACGTTATTTATGGTGCCGTTTATATATGTTTTTTATACATCTATTTCTTGATTTTATTTATAAATAACGAGATCTGAGGGTAATTTATTACACAGACAAGTTGAGTTATGTAGATGGCAACTTTTTTTTAATTATTAATATGTAACTTTGTTGTTTGAAGTTTTACTCATAAAAATCTTTCATTAATTAAGATCATGAACTCGTAGAAGTTAAATTTCACTTTGAATTTTTTATTTGTTGAAATGAAGTTTACTTTTATTTGAGTAAAAAAAATTCTATAAAATTTGATTTCGAATCTTTTGCTTTCGGGCCAGATGCTCTGTCTTATATACTGATTTAACAAGTGACACTTTAGAATATTAGAAATTGCAAATGAAAGTCTTTAAGTTTCAGTGCTACCTTAGTTAGATGCTACGACAACATAACAATCTTTTAGTAGTTTTTTAAAGAAATTTTTTAGAAAGATGAAAAAATTTCAGAAGTAAAATTCAAAACAGAGTTGTTAAAACAAGCAAATAACTAATAATCTGGCTGCGTTTGCCCATATATAATTTCTATTTTTACTCAATTCAAAGCGAAAGAACTCCGATTCTAAGCGACTTTATACAACGTTTAATGGAACTTTTTTTCTCTTGATTCAAAAGAAATAAATTTTGTTCAATGCAATTAGAAGCAAACAAAAGAAAAACAAGATTTAGAAGAACAAATAACACAGAATTCTTTCATTTATATTTAAATTTGAGATAAATTGGAAATTAAAGAACGAAAACATGTGTTTTATTATAATAAAAACTTTTTTATGATTTTCATGACATAAATTGCATGTAACAAAAAAGAGAATTTTCATAAATTTCTCTACAATTTTCTTTTCACTAGGTCACAAGTGCACATCATGTAAATCAAAATCACTGTTATTTTAAAACGCGAGCATAAAAATAATTATTATAGTTAAAATTGTAAGTGCTCTACATTGTCATCAACAAGAGATTCAGTTCAATAAAATTTTTAATAATTTTTCTTCAACATTAAAAATCATAAAAATACACATATGAGTTAAGCAATGTCTCACTAATTATCTCATAAAAAAAATAACATGTCATGAAATATTTAGATCTGCAATTTTTTTTTCTAAGCCATGAACCATATGAATGACTTGTCTCATGTTCACTCACGACTATTTGAATAAGCAAGTAAGCAATAAAACTTTTTCAATTCATCGCAATCTTGATTGCACTGCTTACAGCATTAATAGCACGTGGCAGTCTATTTTCTTCTCTTTCTCTCTTTCCCTCTTCTTCTTATGCTATTTTTACTTTCCGAATCACTTCTTTAGCAGTATAGGCGGAACATACTGTGAAATATTTCATCAATACAACACGCTCGTTATTCAATTTTCATTTCATTGAACTTGAAGCAATGCCATTGCACATACAACAGCATTTCCTTTCCCTTTCATGTAAAGCAATATGCTTTCATTAATTTCGCCAAAAAATAACTTCAAATAGAGTTGATTAATGTTGGAATCTTTCAACAATATGTTTGATAAATGAACAACAATTTGCAAAAAATAAAAAGTCAATTTTTGAGTCTAAGCAGTTCATCATTACAATAATTTTAGGCTATTTGTTGTCATGGCATTAACACTGTTAGAGAGAAAAAGTTTTGTCTCAATATGTCGATCAATTATGAGTCAAATATCACGTAATATGATTATAATATAAGAAAGTAAAGTGACACTAAGTGGAGTAAGTGAAACTAACAGCAAATGAGATAGTTTTGCATAAAAACTTGTACATATGTGAGAGGGCAAAGAGATCAGTAGATCGGAATACGAGAAAGTCAAGAGCGAGAATTTTTATGCTTAACTCACGCATGTTGACATCGAAAGTTACTTTTCAGAGAGATTATAGGGAACGAAATAGTGCAGAGAAAGATTTAAATTACTGGTTAAGCGAGTAACGTTGATTTAAAAATTTGAATATAATCAGAGAGAGAAAAAAATGTCACATTTGATTACGGAAATAAATATTCTTCAAAAATTCATTTGCTTTTTTGACTATTTAAAAAGTCAAAAGTGTAAGGCCAAGGTACATAAAAAGAGATTTAATATGAAAAGTAAAAGTTGTACTGAAAGTTGAATAAACGAAAAATAACAAAATTGTAATTTTTTTGGATAAATAAGTGACTTGGAATTGATTGAACGCGTGAGTGTGTATTGTGAGAAAAATGAGCCAGTTTCTTGTACTTCTTCTTATTTTTAACTTTAAATGCAAGTGTCTTGAGTAGCAACTTTTTTATATTTGACACTTTACAGCGGAATGTCATTTCTCTCTTTATCTTTGGAATTATTTAGTATAATTACAGATATAGATGAAATTCGATAGATTGTGAGATTGTTTATGTAGCCTGTTGATAGTGTAGTCAAAAAGAGTCTGTAATTATGGCTTTCATTCACCATTTATGATTGAAATTGAATCTGGTTTTGGGCGGATTTTGATTTGATTTTTTGGGAATTTGATTGAAATTAAATTTTTTTCAATTGAAGATTGATGATAGTTTTTGTTGTTGTTTGGAATTTGATGAAAAATGCTGTTGTTGAGTTAATTAAGAAAATCATGTTCATTAGAAAATAATCAGGTTTTAATTTAATTTTGATTGATTAATTCTTTTGATCAAATTGAAATAATTGTGGAAAATTTTCAATAATTTAGATTTTTTATTAAGTAGGATTGGCATTTTAAGTAAATTCGACTTAGACAGCTTTCATTTAAGTTTTAATTTCAACTGAATTTATTTTGGATTATTCTGTCTGATTAAAAGTATGAAAGTTATATAAGAAATGTAGAAAAGGTATACTGACATGCAAGTATCACTTTTTTATATTACATTTAATTAACTTTAAAAAAAAATTAATCTCTATAAATCGCAAAAATTTCCCAAATAGCTAAAAATTGCTTCGTTTTCACCAGCGTTGTTAAAAACAGACGATTAGTTTATACAGGCAAAAATTAAAACTTCATTTCTATTCAAATTTCTACAATTAGTTGTTTACATTAAGAATCTGTCTGCATAGCTATTTTTCTTTATATCTTAAATTAAATTTTTTGTTTGTTTTCACAACTCTGGTTTTCAGTCTTTGCTTTGAATTAAAAATTCATTTGAATTTCCAAAAATATTTAAAATATTCTTTAATATTGATGTTTTAGAATCGTAAATTGAAAGTTTAAGGTTTCAAAGAGGCAACAAATGACCGTAAGTTTAAATAAAATTTTGCTGTTCAATTTAGGTTTATTAAAATTACTGATTTCTATCGAAAAACTGCATTTTTGACATGCAATATTCATCATAATGCACAGTATGTGTTCTTCATTTGAATTCAAAGAAATTTTCAATCTTAAATTCCAAGTAGGCTTTGAAAATAGTGCACTGTCTAATTATATTTTTATAAACAATTTTTTAAGCTTAAAGAGTGAATGTTCTTAAATTTAAAGTTGAAAAGAAATTATGTTCAGTTTCTTATGCCTTCTCATAGCATTTAATGAGTTTTATGAAATTTTGTCTTAAATTATTTTAATATCGATTGATTTGAAATTTTTTTAAATTTAATCACGATTAAAACCAAAACTGAGACACTTAAGTTAAATCAAAAGTAAAAATTAAATGAATTTTGTTTGAAAGTTAAAAGAATTAAATCAAATGATTTAAATTTGTTAATGAATGTTTCAGCCTTGATTAAAACCTAAGACACGCATTAAATTAAATTTTAAAATTCATCAATCAAAAATTTCTTGCAAATTCCATTAAGAAATTTTTATCATCGATTAAATCACAATTATATAATATCATTGCCAAAATAATAGAAAAGAAAACATGTTTCTTAACTCAATTTCTTTCTCTTTCACTCTTTCAATAAAGTTTAGTGACAAAAAAATTTCGTGTGACATTTCTTTTCACTTAAATGATTAATCATCTCGTTCAAAACTTTTCGCTCGTTTCGGAAATGAGTAAGCAATTAAATTCTCATCTTACCTGTACACAATCAACAAAGAATCCAAAGAGGCAACAAATAGCCACAAGCTTAAGCGGCATCTTGCTGTTCAATTTACTTCCATTCACATTCATTTCATCTGGATCGTCTTTTCTTTTTTCACTTATTTCTTTCTTTATAAATCACTTAAAAAATTTCTTTTCTTTCTCGTTTTTTGAAATTTGCCGAATAACACTTTGAAAATAATTTTTTTTATTCTGTAAAAAAAAATAGAAAAATAAATTAATCACTTGCAACTGTTGTTCATGAACACTTGTTAAATAAAATTTTCTTCCGTTTTGATTTGTGCACTCATCATTATTTATTATTTAACATCAAAATAAGTTAAAAAAGAAGGAAAAATTATTAAATGATTATCGGCAGTAACAACAAGTTTTTTACTCTTTCGATTGCTCTTATTCAAGAGCAGTCCGCGTGTGTGTAGCATATATTTATTATGCAAGGAATTCATTTTTTTCTTTCTTATTTCATTACACAATTTTAATGGAAATTTATGAGCAATAATATTTAATTATTTTCATCTACAAAACTTTTTAATAAATATGAAATTAAATTTCTTGCTTATCATCATCACTTACACTGAAATTTAATTATTTTTTTCTTTTACTCTATTTCACTGCTCTTTTCTGATCGACACACAAAACGAGACTAAATAAAAAACAATCAAAAAAGCTCAACTTTTTTTTCCTTTCGTTGCGAGTCTATGCACAAAGCAACAAAAAAATACACTTGAATGATCGCGAAAATGTTCAAGCGGCGGCAACAGTGTGTTGAGCTTGTAAAAAGGAATGAATGAAATCAAAACAAAATAAAAGAAACAAAGAAATGATTTAAATGTAGAGCAATTTTTTTGTGATTGTAGCGGATTATTAACTTTTTAATTGCTTCTAATGTATTAAAATAAATATTCTAAAATAACAATCTTGTGAAATTATAAAAAAACGTTTCTTTAAAAAATATTTGAAAATAAACGGTTTTTTAATTTTGAAAATTTGAAATTTATTATTAACGGTTTTTTTTGAAATTGTTAATACGTGTAACAAAATGACAAGAAAATAATATTTCATTCTCTTTATAATGGCTTACAATGGTAATTGGGTAATGTTATATATGTATCTCTGCACATTACACCGAATACACAAGACACTAATAGCTCTTTACTGCAACACACACTAAACTAAGAAAATGTTGAGCAAAAAAAAAATCGTCACAACATCTGACCAAGTGAAGCAAAAGCAAAAAAAAGCACAAGTAGACGTTTAATTACATTTATAGCGGCGCGAGTGAGTGAATATATAACAAGCGACAATAATGTATTAAATATATCGGGCAGTAAGCGCAAAACTGACTTGTTTTTTACATATGTAGCTCCTTTCACTACTGTAACAATTTTTTTTATTTATTTTATATAATTTTAAAGAAAGATTTCGTTGTGAGTAATATAGGATGTGAGTAAATTCACTAAAAAAATCAAATTTCTCACTGATGCGCGATATTTTCTTTCTTTCCGTTTCATCGATCAATTAGAAAGTAGAGGATTCGTTAATCGAGCAGAAGAGAGTACATTTATGAACTTTTAATCACCGCCACAATTTGCAATGCTCTCAAAAACATTTCACTTTTTAGTCTTGTTTTAAATTCAGAACAACGCAATTGAAATGGTCGATAATGATTTCTGATAATGCTTCAACACTTTATCAAGGTCGATTTCCATTTCGCATGATCAGCTTGTTTGTTGAGCCATGCTATGCCGGATATTGGAGGTCAAAGGGTGTCAGAATCATTGCAATCAGAGTTGTTGAATTACTGGTCTGTAGCCAGTAACCATAAACTTCTTTTAAAAAAGTAACAACAGCTACAACAGACAAAATCTACTGTAGAAAGTGACTCACCTGAGCTCAGGTAGTAAAATTTTAAAAAGTTTTTGACTTTCTTTGTTTTTATTTTGACCAAAAAGATTCTCAAATTTAATCAAATTAATATAAAAGAAGAAATTAAAAATTAAATTAGTATCAAGTCAACTTTAATCTGAATAAGAACTAATCATGGGAAAAGAAAAAGTAAAACAACCAAAACAAGAAGAATATTTTGTTGAGAAAATTCTACAAAAGAAAGTAGAAAATGGTGTTGTTATGTATTATTTAAAATGGGAAGGTTATTCTCATGCAGACAACACTTGGGAGACAGAAGAAAATTTAAATTGTCCAGAAAAGATTGCTGAATTCGAAGAAAATAATCGAAAGAAAGAACCCGCGAGTAAGAAACGTAAAAGAGACGAATCAGTTGATTCACCAAGTACAAATAAGAAGAAAACCAAAGGAACTGAAGGTTTTAATCGTGGATTAGAGCCTGAAAGAATTATTGGAGCAACTGAACGTTCAAATCAATTGATGTTTTTGATGAAATGGAAAGATACTGATGAAGCTGATTTGGTCATAGCAAAAGAAGCAAATTTAATTTGTCCTCAAATTGTTATCAAGTTTTATGAAGAACGTTTGGCATGGAATACAAATTAAGGAAAATTCTGAATGTACAGCAAGAGCCAAAATTTAAGTGTTTTGAGCTCTTAGTTTATACAAGGCCTGAGAACTCTTTGATGCGATGAAAAAAAATTTGATTTTTTCACATGGATCAAAGAGTTTTCAGGCCTTGAGTTTAATAGAAAATTAAATTCTCAAAATGTAAGGAACAAAAATAAAGTTTAAGAATTGCTCCAAAGCTATTTTCCTCTTGTTATCTCTTTTAAAAAATACTTTTTTATTTGAAAATGATTCAAAAAATTCAGTCAAGTTTCAGACCACCGTCCATACACAAATTTTCTTAGACGGCAGATTTTAGGGCGAATTTTTCATAGGAAATTTCTGTTAAAGTCCGCCATTGGTAGAATTAAACTTGACTGTGTAAAAATCACACATAAAGTAAAAACTTTCATTTCATTGAACTTGGTTTGCATGCTTGCATATTTTCTTACGAGTGATTAATTTCATTTCCTTCCTTCCTACATTAAATTCACTGAAATTAAATTTTTTTATTGTTGTAAAGCATAAAAACATAAAATGTAACATTTTTGGCGTGAATTATGGTTATGAATTTTTATTTTAATGTTTAGGTAGTTTTATGGCTTTGAAATTTTTTTCACTATTCATTGAAGGTATAAAGAAAGGTTTTTATGTAAATTATTGTAATATTTTCTTGGTACATGTGTAAGACGAGTATTTATAGTACATGTCATGAATTGAACTCTTTTTGCTGCTGTTGGTTACTTATTGAAAAACAGATGCAAGTTGCATGAATTTATTGATTTTGTTTTTATTTATAGACTTGTTAAGATTGATGATGAATGAATTTTCTTTTTGTATTATAATGGAATAAAGAAATTTGATATATTTTGACGTAAGGTTAATATGTTGGGATTGATTTATTATTTATTCTTGAATTAAAACTCTAAAATTGAAGTATTGCATTAAATCAAAGTCAAGACTTGAGAATTCAGTTAATTCGTTCAAATTTAGTTTAATTCGATTAAAATCTAGAAAATTAAAATATTTTTAAAATGCTTTTGAATT
>JACWBX010001953.1:0-24754 GCA_014622435.1 Polypedilum pembai | reverse complement strand
ACAGCTTGAAAACTAAACTACCGTGATTGTAAATTACTGATAGGAATTTCGAAATAAACGAAAACAAAACTTTTTTTCTCTTTCTTTTTCGCAACAGCGTGAATTATTGCGGAATGATTGAAATGCCACTGAACTACTGAATCATTTTTTCCCGTACATGACTTGAATGCTCTACATGCTACGATGTGTTTACCATTTTCAAGTTCAGTATTGTTTATTGTGCGTTATTGCGATAATCATAATAATTTTGTTGAATTCGTTGATTTCTTACCGATCATTGGATGCACTTTTTAGGTAGGCAGGAAATTGATCGAGCCTACAACCATTCGTAAAATAATGAAGCACTTTCACTTGCATCTTCTTTGATGCATTATGTATTAGTGATGATTGCTGACTTTTTAAGTGAATTAAATTGCTGCTGCTGCTGCTGCTGTGGCATTGGAAAAAAATCTTTGTCTTTCGAGATGTGCTGCAGCATGTCCAATGTTTATTGTTGAATAAAAATTTATGAACATCACGATCATGAGAAATCTACAATTTCTTTTTTTTTACTTTTATGAAATTTATTAAAAATGCATTACACATTCATTGAATTTGCCTTCTTCCTCTTATATGCAGCTGGCTGACTGTGGCAAAATATTGGCACAATGCACACAAAAATAAAATAAATATCGCTCGGGCGAGAGAAAAAAGAAGTAAAAGGGAAATTTTTGCATTGCATTAATGCAAATTTTATTAAATCTCTCAATTTATTTAATGAGCCGTGATGTTGCTAGTTGTTTTGAATGAAGAAAAAAATTGTGCCTGCAGCGAGTACATTGTGTGTACAATAAGAGTGAGAGAGAATAAAAAATCATTTCTATTTATAAAATGTAATGTGGCGTGCTGTAGTCAATCATTATTTTATTATTATTTCATACCCCCCACATATGCATACATCAATAGATCCGGCATTTGACAATAATATTATGATTCATTAAAGCTTAATCGCTTGATTAATTGAAGTTTAATAAAAACTTAAGAATTCACAGAAACATTTCCTTACTCAATAAATTTTTGATAATGTGATGAATTTATGATCCATCAATTTTTCACCATCTTTTTATTTAACGAGCGTAAAGCAATAAAGCAGCAATTAAATTAATCAATCTCTGAAATTCACAAATTAACTTCCGTGATCCAAATATGTCATCACAAATATTTCGCTTTCAGCTATTTAAAAATACATGATAAAATCTCGCTAAAAATTTTGAATAAATTTTGCCTTATCTCAAATGTAGTGATGATGATGTTGAAAAATTGAAGAATTTAAATGCAAACATAAACAACAAACCTGCTGACTTCATTGAATACTGTCAATAAATCTCTTTCTTGCTCGCACACACTCGTTGTTTGCTTGTTGAAAAATAAGCAATCGTATCATGACATTCAAACGTTAAATTTTCTTCTTTTTTGTTTTTATTTTGCAGCATTCATCTAGTCGTCACTACATTAGCATTACAAGATACAATCTCATCAGATTTAAGAGCACGTGCACGAGCAGCGTTGCTTTTAGAGCGATTGGGTGGCAATCAAGAAGAATGTAATCTAGTCGAGGAGCAGACGCCTTGCCCACCGAGCAAGTTCCGAGCACCAACTGGTGAATGCAATAACTTCAATCATCGATTTTGGGGAGCTCGCGGTGACATTTTTATGCGCTTGCTTGCACCTGAATATGCTGATGGCAAAAGCAAACCACGCACATCAATCGGATCACATGCACTTCCTTCTCCTGATCACATCATTCAAGAGTTACAAAAATCAATTCACAAAGACACACAACATCCACATATTACTGCCATGCTACCAGCCTGGGGTCAACTTTTAGCTTATGATATTGCTCAATTTATTGCACCAAAATCAAATTTCAAATGCTGTGATGATCAATCGAGTGTAAATCTAGAAGATTTAGCTCAATGCTATGTAAGAAGTGGCGAAGACTGCAAAGAATACATGAGATCAATTCCATCACACGATCAAACCTGCAATTTCCATTACCGTGAACAAATGAATGCCGCATCTGGATTTATCGATGGCTCAGGACTTTATGGTGCTACTGAAAAAGAATTTCAAGCTCTACGAACGTTTTCAGGTGGTAAAGTCGACATTAAAGCTTGCGCTCGATGCAATGAAGCTGGTGCTATTGGTGCACTTCATGTTATTCTATTAAAGGAGCATAATCGCATTGCTGACGAATTAGCTAAATTAAATGCAGATTGGAATGATGCAACTTTGTTTTTGGAATCCCGCCGTGCTTTAACTGCTGAAATTCAACATATTACTTATAACGAGTTTTTACCAATTGTTCTTGGACAGCAGGTTGTAACGAAAGATGAATTAAGGTAAGCATAGTTTGATTAATATATCTAAATACTTCATTCTTCAACTTCCTTCCAAATAGATTGCTTTCACGCAAGCATTACTCGGGCTATTCAAGTACAAATCGCGCTGGAGTATTCAATGAAGCAGCTGTTAGCGCTTTGCCAGCATTCTATAGCTTACTTCCCGCTGATATGATGAACGATACAGTTTCAGCTGAAATTTTGATTAACACACCGGCACTGATGCAAAACTTTGTTCCTGTTCACGAAACATTCGATGATGAATGGACTCCATTGTCATTAGCAATTCAGAGAGGTCGTGATCATGGCATACCTGCTTATCATAATGCATTGAATTTGTGTGAAGCTCGTTTTGGACATTCTAAAGACAACTCATTTACTTTTGATGACATTGAAAATGTTGGAGTGACTGAAGAAAGACGTGAAATTTTAGAGAAAATTTATCAGTAAGTCAAGCAAATAGTTACTTAAGAAATAATTCCTAATTTAAATTTTTTAAAACAGAAATGCAGCTGATATTGATCTCATTGTTGGAGGTCTTTCAGAAATTCCATCACCCGGCGCTGTTTTTGGTTCAACACTCACATGTCTTCTTTCTATTCAGTTTGCCAATTTAAGAGTGAGTGATCGATTCTGGTATGAAAATGACTTGCCTCCATCATCATTAAGTCTTGAGCAATTGCAAGCTGTTAGACGAGTCACACTTTCTGGCTTATTGTGTGCTGCTGATGGAACAAAACGTTCACAGCCTAAAGCATTCATTCGCGAAGATCCATATTTGAACGCTCAACTATCATGTGACCATCATTCTGGACTAGATTTGAGCGCTTGGAAATCAAAGGAAGTTGAAATTGTTATTGAAACACTTGATGAGACCATTGAAACTCATGCACCAGAATTGGAAGAATTAAATTCAGAAATTGTCAATGATGCATTGCAACGTGCTAGAGAAAAAATGCTTAATCGTCATCGTTTTGAATATGAAGCATGGTTGAGTCAGGGTGGCATTGACGCTAGATCACCTGATGGTACAGCTGCTTCATTCAGCAAGGCTAACAGAAATGCCCTTCTCATTGCAAACTCATCGCATTTCTACGAAATGGCTACGAACGAACTCATCAATTCATTACACAGCATTCGCAGAAGAAAAAGACAAGTTTTCGACAACAATCTTAATAATGGATTCTCACAAGATGATTTTGCAAACAGTATCACAACTGTTGATGTTAATTCATTTGTTACTGGCACTATTTCACCGATTACACTCGAACCACAATGCGAAGATCTGACGGCACCATGCGACACAAAAACACCATTCAGAACTCTTACTGGCTATTGCAATAATTTGAGAAATCCAACATTGGGTCAGTCATTAACAGTTTTCGCTCGTTTGCTTCCATCAGCGTATGAAGACGGTGTTTCGCGACCACGAGTTACAGCCACAAATGGTCAACCACTTCCAAATCCTCGAGTTGTTTCGACATTGATTCATCCTGATATTTCAAATCTTCACACACGTTACTCATTGATGACAATGCAATTTGCACAGTTCTTGGATCATGATTTAACAATGACACCAATTCATAAAGGTTTCCACGAATCAATTCCAAGCTGCCGTCCATGTAACTCACCGAGAACTGTTCATCCCGAATGCAATCCATTCCCAGTTCCACCACGAGATCATTATTATCCTGAAGTTAATGTAACAAGTGGTGAACGTTTATGCTTCCCATTTATGAGATCATTGCCAGGTCAACAATCACTTGGACCTCGTGAGCAAATCAATCAGAACACTGCATTCTTGGATGCTTCACAAGTTTACGGTGAAAATAATTGTATTTGCAACAAATTGCGTGGTTCTTCAGGAAGACTCAATTCAACAATTCATCCAGTTCGTGGAAAAGAACTTTTACCATTATCACCAACACACCCTGAATGTAAATCAGCAAGCGGATATTGCTTTATTGCTGGTGATGGGCGAGCTTCAGAACAACCTGGCTTGACAGCAATTCATACATTCTTTATGCGTGAACACAATAGAATTGTAGAAGGACTTCGTGGTGTCAACCCACATTGGACAGGGGAGCAATTATTCCAACATGCAAGACGAATTGTTGCAGCACAAAATCAACACATTACTTACAATGAATTCTTGCCACGAATTCTCAGTTGGAATGCTGTTAATTTATATGGATTGAAGTTATTGCCTCAAGGCTATTATAAGGAATACAATCCCAGTTGCAATCCAGCTATTGTAACAGAATTTGCTGCAGCAGCTTATCGTATTGGTCATTCGCTCTTACGTCCGCATATTCCACGTCTTAGTGCCAATCATCAACCAATCGATCCACCAATTTTATTGCGTAATGGATTCTTCAAAACTGATCAACTTTTGCAACCACAAATGCTTGATGAAATAATGCGCGGTTTAGTATCAACACCTATGGAAACACTCGATCAATTTGTGACGGGTGAAGTTACAAACCATTTGTTTGAAGATGTTAAAATTCCATTCTCGGGTATTGATCTTGTTGCTTTAAATGTTCAACGTGGTCGCGATCATGGCATTCCATCATACAATAATTATCGTGCATTGTGTAATTTAAAACGAGCTCAAACATGGGAAGATTTGTCGCGTGAAATTCCACCAGAAGTCATTAGTCGCTTGAAGAGAATTTATCCATCAGTTGATGACATCGATTTATTCCCAGGTTTGTAATATGAATTTTATTCTTCCTCATAAATTATATAAATTGTCATTTTTTGTATAAAGGCGGTATGTCTGAGCGTCCGCTTCAAGGTGGACTTGTTGGCCCTACATTTGCTTGCATAATTGCTATTCAATTTAGACAATTGAGGAAATGTGATCGTCATTGGTGAGTTACAAACAAAGATTTTTTAATATTATGTAATTTTATGATCATTACACATATGTAGGTATGAGAATGCTGATCCTGTAGTGAGATTCACAGAAGCACAACTGACTGAATTGAGAAAGACAACATTAGCAAAAATCGTGTGTGAAAATATGGATGTTCCTGGTGACATGCAGCGAGCAGCTTTTGATTTACCAAGCAATTTCTTGTATGTTAAAAAGTTAATTCAATGAATTTCGTTGACAATTAAAGTTTTTTTAGAAACCCACGTGTTCCATGCCATTCTATGCCTCAAATCGATTTGAGTGCATGGCGAGAGAATGTAGTTCAGGGATGTACAATTGGAGGCAAGCATGTTGGAATAGGAGAATCAGCTTTCCCATCACCCTGTACAAGCTGTATTTGTACAAATGAAGGAGTAAGTTTTAAATCACATCAACAATATTTTTTATTTAAAAAAATATTCTTCATTTTTATTACAGCCACAATGTGCATCATTGAGAATAACAGATTGTGCTCAATTGGCACGTGAGTGGCCTCGAGATGTCATTTTGAGAGACGATGTATGTTCTGCTCAATGTGGCCTGGTTCTTCAAAACGTAGGTGCACAAGCAAATTCTGCGAGACTTCCACGATCAAGACAGCAGGTGCTTTCAACAAATAACTTCCAAGGATTCAAATTCCCTGATCTCTCGCAATTTGTCGGTTAATTTCTCTCACATAAGCTTCAGTAACATCGACATAAAAATTAAATGTTGAAATTAATTTAAAAGTATATTGAGAGAAAAAGAAATTTTTGTAAATATAAAGTGGCCATATATGTATTGCTTTTTCATCATTCTTTTGCATATTTTTAACCATAAAAACCCAGAAAAATAAATGAATGTTTAATAGTATAAAACCAAATCAACTATTAAAATGGAACAGTGAAAGAGCGCCATGCATTTTGCTCTAGTTATGAAAAACTGAGAGATAGTTTGGAATTATGGTGATAAAATTCAATTTTAAAGCATTTTTACAAGTTTTTAGATTTATTAAAATATCATTTTCTTTTTAATGTTTCTTCTTCAATTACTTATTGTGTAAATAGTTTGTAAGCAGGTATTTTCTCTATATTTCTATGTAACAAACAAAGATGATAATCTTTTCTTGTTATAATACTTTTATTTATCATTTTTTTAGAACAACAAATTGTAAATGTTATTTCTTCTCTTTTAATAAAAATAAAGTCAATTGATGAAATTATAAACGTTTCTTTGAACATTTTATTGAACTTGAGATTTTTTTGCAAAAATCAAAATTTTTGGCAAAAAAGGCGAATTTTTTCAAAATTTCAATTCCCCTGAACCACTTTTAACGGCAATTTTTCAATGTCCGTCCTCGACAAAGTTATTTTCGTTTTGATAAAATAATTAACTCTCAGAATTGCAATATGGAGCGCAAATTTCAAATCGTTGAGAATTTTAAAAGTAAAAACAATCAAGAATCAAAGAAGTTTCGCGAAGAAGGAAATGCAAAATACAAGAAAATGAAAATTTTTGATGCGATTTTAAATTACAACAAGGCGATTGCATTTGCTGAAACTGTAGAAGATCTCGCATTTGCCTATGGTAATCGAAGTGCTGCATACTTTGAAGTTGGTAAATATGAAGAATGTTTGAAAAGCATAGAATTGGCAAAAGAAGCTGGTTTTCCATCGGATAAAATAAAGCAATTGAACGAAAGAGAGGAAAAATGCGAAAAACTGATAGCACTGCAAAATAAAAATCCAGAAAACGATTTATGGAATTACATCAAATTGTCTTATCCTGCAAACGAGAAGATACCGTGGTTGATTGAGGAATTGAAAATGCGAAAAACCAAAAAATACGGTCGAGGAATTTATGCAACACGTGATCTAAAGATCAGTGATATAATTTGCATTGAAGAGTCTAATATACATGCACTAGATTGTAAAGGCTTCTACAAATGCTGTAACAATTGTCTCAAAACTAACATGATGAATCTGATTCCTTGTTTAAAGACTGGTAATATTAAGTTTTTTTTTTTTACAAATCGAATTTGATATATTTAATATTATATTTCACAGCATCTTTCATGTTTTGTTCAACTGATTGCCTAGAAGATTTTCATAAGTATGCAGATCTCACTTCTAATAAGTTTTACAAGGATAAATTCTTCTTGAATAAGATGGAAAATGTTTTTGGTGGACGTGATCATTTATTCCAATATTTCAATAGTAATCCATCAAACACCATTTTTGATTTTGACTTTAGCAATTCAAACAGTCCTGAGTATTGCCTCAACATCTATAAGTGCTTTTTATCATCAAAAGCGGTCCCAGTTGTTGCTGTTGATGGTATTGAAACTGACAAGACAGATCCAAACGAAAAAAAGTTACGAAGAATATTTTATGAAAAGTTTTTGAATAATGCAGTATTGATGTTTCATTGCAATCATGATGATGAAACACATGAGAACTTTCAAAAAGCCAAAGAATTTTGGGAACAATATCAATGCGTAAAGTCATGCTTCAGCACTTTTCGTGCACTTTTGAATCATTCATGCGTGCCAAACATCGATTTCGTTTGCATAAATAACACTACAATTTTCTATGCTATAAAACCTATCAAGAAGAATGATCAACTATTTATTGCATATGAGTAAGTCAAATTTTTTAAAAAATGAATTTAATCTTTGTAATATTTTATTCCCTTTCAAGTAACTTAAATATGAAAGATCATCCTGAGATCTTACGATCAACTTTTGGAGTTCAAAATTGCAGTTGCATTGCTTGTGTTCATAATATTTCCTTTTGTAATCCTGAAAGAGAAGATGAAATGCTAGTTTCTAGAGTCTATCAAATGTGTCGTTTGAATAAAAAAATTTGTTGTGTTTCATATGGAATGGAATTAATCTTAACGTATTTTGACATCCTAAACAATTGTAAGAAAGCTATAAGTAGAGAACGAATTTTTTGTGTTGATGTTATTAAGGATATATTCTATTATCTTGCTGATCGCCTAATGATCCCCTGTTAAAACTGTATTACGACTTATGCTTATATTTGACTCGTTACATCAACTATTATTTGTTACTGTTTATTATTATACTAATGTTTTCTCATTATATTTATCATTTAACAAGTTATTATTGAAAATTTTACATTTTATGATATAAATAAAATATGTTAATATTAAAAATCTGAAACAATAAAATTTAAACTAGAAAATATATTCAAATACGAGTATATTATATTATAATAAAATTTATTAAATAACATTCACGAAAAATTCTATTTTTAATTATCATGATACTCATTCCTTTAATCAAATATTACTCAACATAAATCTTTGTCCATATTTATAAAAGAATTGCACATATATTTTTTTAGCTCCACAAGTTATATCATCGTTTATATCCAAATAGAATAATTATCAAAATTTCACTAAAAATTTTCTTGCTCATTAATTATGTGATAATCCTTGCATAAGTTAATGCATGCTATTTTATTCCATGTATTGTCTAATAAATATTTTAACTTTTCAAGGCTGATGATATCCTATTAAATCCGATTAAGTGTGATTTTTTTAGGGTTCGCATGGTTTATACGCATGGTTTATACGCATGGTGCCGAACCCTAAATTTTTTTGTGTTGGCATCATTTTTAAGTTTTCGATGATCATAACTTTTTAAAAAAATGAATTTTCTCCTTCTAAGCAAACAATATTTGAATAAAAGAAATAAATTAATACTTTTGATATACAAATAAGAATTTATCATATTCTACAACTCTTGAAGAGAAAATTTTTATTTGAATAAGTTTTATTGCTTTGAATGCAAAATTTCTAAACTATTATTTTTCTATTGATTTTTAAAGAGAATAAATGGAGTCATTTCATTTATGTAATTTATGTGTCGCTACATTTCAAAAGTATTTAAAGTCATATCCTAAATGAACGTTTTTTTGTTAGCAATGACTCGATGAAAGTCCATTTGTAGTTAAATTTCCATTCAATTGAATTGAATTTGAAGGTGGTCGTAGTAAATCTACATATTGTAGAAGTGCCTCTCGCAATGAACGTGAAACTTCTGCAGAAGATGTTGTTGTGCAATCAACAAGATATGGATAAAGTCCTATTAGTTGTTCCCAAGCTGTTTTACCGACTGTCGATAAACAGAAAATATTTTTATAGCAACAGACTCATTATTTTATTTAATAATTTACCTTTTGCTGGTGGTGCTTTTTTCATTGAAATTATTAATGTAGCAACTGCTTTTAAAACGAATGAAATTTCACTCAAACGATATCTCGGCAAAGGACATTTTCCGCTATGTCTTTCGTCATCATTGAATTTCTTTAGTACCTCTTCAAATCGATGCAGTAGAGCTGTAATTGCCAACTGTCCAGCGACTCCATCTTCACTGCTCGAAGTCAATTGTATGCTTGTCGCTTCTTTATTTCCTGTGTCGTCTAATAATGAAAATTGTAATAACGTTTCGAAACACGTCTTTGCAAATTCTTCACGTAATTTCAATTCTACATCACAACCAGGATTTGTAGTAGTTGTTGTTGCTGAATGAATCGAGCCTTTATTCAGTAGTACCACAACATTTAGAATGAACTGATGAGGAATTTCATTCGAATAGGGAAGAACTTCATCGCGCAATTGCTCAATAACTTGACAATCGATTGCTTCATCCAAAACAAGTTCATCAAGTCCTCTATCTTCTACTTGACAAACGCTAGAAAAGAAAACAATTTTATATAAAAGATTTAATAATATTTTCATGAGTTTTACCTTTTTGGAAATAAAAATTTATCCAAAGTGTCTGATAAGTCATTCCACATATTTGCAAACTCTTTTGGATGTTTTCTTGCAACTGGCAAACCATAATGAAGTGCTGACATTAAGCTTGTTACTGCTAATTTCCATGTACTGCTCGACATACACTTGTATTTCAATCCAAGCGGTAATGAAAGCGCTTTAATGATTTCATGCAATATTTGACCCTCGATTACTTTTTGATCACTAGCCGTTTGTTGATATAGTTTTACAGCAACACTCATCGATTTTTCACCAAACGGTATGTAGTTCATACTAACCCATTCAATTGTATTTGGAGGCATATTTCTTTTACGATTTTCAAAATAAGGCGGGGTACATGCAAAACGACTGTAGCTCAAAAGCTGATGAAATACTGCACATATAATTGTATCAGTTGGAGTTGATTCTGCTATTCCTTCTTTTTGTAAAAGTTCTATGGAATCAAGGACTGCGTCATGAAGTGGAGTTAGAAGTGAATCAGACATTGTGCTCATTATATAGGGCGTTGAATCACTGTGAACAGGAACAATTACTGCATTCATTAATACGCTACACAGATTTTGTGAGATCGTCATTTGTAAATCGCGTGTAGATGTGTTGAAAGAGCGCCGGAAAAATTTGAACAAGAGCAGTCAAAAATGCTTGACTTGGAATGTACATTTCGTCTGTAATTTTTTCTGGCTCATTAAATGGAATCTTTGTACTTTCGATGCCAACATTAAGCCACACCTTCCATGCACCCTAAAAATTATTTTATCATTAGCGTCACACTTCATTAAGAAATTCAATATTATTGCTTACATTCCACAAATCTTCATCTTCTCCGTTTCCTTTCATTGAATTAATAGGTTTGTTATAGAGAATTTCTTGGAAAGATTTGAGAGCGGCTAATGATACCTCATTTGATTTACTAAGAGCGGAGCATTCTATAAATTCTAAAAGTAATGAACATGCGCGTGAAAAATCTCCAATTGATTGTAGCAATTTAAATTTCGTTATAAAAACCTAGAGATAAAAATAAATTACTTTCAATTATCATGGAATAATAAGGCAATTTTCTTACTCTTGAAACGCCTGATAATGTTAAAACCTGCGTTTCAGCCCATTGCTTTTGTGCCGTATTGCGTGAGTGATGAATTAGGATATTTCCACTAGTGTCAACCTTTTCATTGCTCGCAGAATTTGATGCTGTTCTTACTTTATCGAGAAGTGGAAAGAGAACTTGCCACATGACTGCTTGCCAAGTCGGAGGGTTTAATAAAGCACCATGAGCTGTAATTGTTGAAAACAATGTCTGTCCTGCTGATTTTCTCACAGCGGGTCGCGGATCAACGCACAAATCACCTAATCGAGCATAAAGCACCATCCAAAGTTTATCAAAATGAGGCATGTTGAGTGTGTGTGGGAAATCAGGGAGAACTGATACGTCATCACCTACATTTTGACTTAATCTATCTTGATTTTGATTAAAATAGTCGGAAATGTTCCACATAAGTCCAACAGCAGTTAATGAAATATTTAATTCTTGCATTTGATTACCGAACTTTGCTGCAGTATTAACGCAAAGAGGTAAACAACGCCAAGGCATTGCAGGTAAGAAATCAGTCACAACCAATTGAAGACACTGAAAAGCGATACGTATAAGCGCTTCTCCATGATGATCGTTGAAAGTTCCGATGATTCCCAAAATTAATGGCCAGCCATAAGTTAATATTTCTCCAGTTCCATTGAGCACTTGCAATACACACTCTAATTGTCGTTGACGAACATCGCCATGAGGTACACTTGATAGCTCTGACAATGGTCCAAGCAAAAGTGTTTGCAATTTCATGTTATCTTTCAATGGTATTTCATATTTATATTGAAGAGCGGCTTTTACCAAATATGTTATTGCTTCAACACCCCATTCACGCATTCTAATATGTGGATGTTGGCAAATTTCCAGTAAATGATTTGTTAATGGTCGCCATAAAACTTCAATTCGATTGAGATTAACGAGACCGGTTTCGAGTAGCTTAGCCACAGCAAATAACGATGGTTCTCGGTTATTATATGCGAGTTCCATTGCCTCATGTGAAAGTTTACAAAGTGCATCTATCAAATGGTGCAAAGCCACGTCGTCTAGATATTGACTACTTTCAAACAGCTGACTCAACATTGTTGATAAAACTGGCAAATCCGCCATAACTTGTGTAATAGAATTTGTGTCTGTCATTGGTTTTTGTGTTGCTTGCAAACTACCACCTGTTGATGGCTTGAGACCAAGAATCCATGCAAGATGTTGTAAAGTTGCCAAAACAATATGCCAAGATGTTCCCAAAATTCCACCATGACAATGAGCGAGATGTAATATTGCTCTCATGCATTGAAGATTTTTAGCTGTCAACATGACAGGACCTTGATGAGCACCAGGTTGAAGAGAACTTGTAGGTAAAGGCGTTCCTACAACAACAATTGGAAATCTTTGATGATTATCTTCTTGCATTTGTGGATGCATAAATTGTCCCATATCTTGACTTCCACTTCTCATTCCACCTTTCATATTCATATTCTGATAGCCCATGTTTAACACAGATAGTGCATAGTGAGGTGGCAATGATGCTTTACATATTGATGTGATAAATGCATCTCTAGGTGAGCTCAAATCAAGCATTCCACAAAGTGCTGCATAATTTTGCATTGATTTAAGAACACATTCAGCCATAGCTTCATCTGTACTTGCGTCAATTAATGGAGTCAAAGCAGCAAGTAATCCACACCAGCTTGAATTGATTAATTGACAATGAAGTTTCTTTTCATCTTCTGTTACTCTTTGTTTATATGGAATAGGTTTTTCTTCACCAAGCTGTAATTAATCAAGATTTAAAATGTTTAAAAAGATTGATGATTAAATATATTCTACTCACAATAGATGGTCCATTGATAGCAAGTGAAATTGATCTCACAATGTCTAACAAGCAAGCATAAGCTATCGATATTCCATAACCATCAGGAATCGTTGGTGGTTCTGTTTTCTCGAGCATTTCTAAATATACAGATTTCGATTGACCTGTTGGAAAGGTCATTACAAGAGGCAACCACACACCTCTAAAGAAGAATCCAGATTGTGGTGACATGCCAGGACCTATTGCTAATCCGGCGATCATTGCAGGTGGTGTAGTTTGTAAATTTGGATTTCCAATCATTTGTGCTGATGCAAAAAGACTTTGCACATATGCGCCTAAAGAATTGATGATATCTTGAAAAATTTTCGTTGAATGATCTTTGAGATCGTAACAGCGACAAAACGAAACAAGTAAATCAGGTTGCACAGTCATTTTATGTAAAACTTCGAGCGCTAATGAACGCTGCCAAATTGGCTTATCAGGATCTAAAAATTTCACTATCAGTGACAAAAAGATTTCACATTCTGTTACGAGAAGTTTATGATATTTTTGAATAAGAATAGAGACAACACGCAATAGTCGCATACTAATAGGAAAGTATGGTTTATCATGAGGTGCCGGTGGCTGAGTAGGAACAACAACATTACGATATTTAATATTTGGCGAAAACAGCTTAATCACTAATGCACAAACTCTTTCTTTCAATAGAAATGAAAATTCGGGATTTTTGTAGAATACAGATGAAAAGTTTGTGAGTACGGATTCGAGTAATTCTAATCCAAAAGTACGCGTCATTTCAGTCATGCCTAATAGCCAATACGGTTGATCTGCGTTTACCAATTGAACTAAATCTTGAAACAATAGAAATGCATCAGCAGCACAGGGTTTCAAATTTTTCGGTGCAATTCCATGCGAAGCTTTTAGTTCTTCCAAATTAATTTCATGCTGCTCCTCTTCTTTTGTTTCTTCTTGCTCAACTGTAGCACGTTCAAACACTAATGAGACAAGTTGACGTACTGTGGCGCCTGCTGTATTGATTGTCGTCGAGTCTTTTGTGAAATGTAAACGAAAACATAGAACAAGAGTTTTAGCTAATGTTTCACCATGTACAACAGAATTTGTTGTTAGTAAAAGCGTCACACTCTGTAGAACTTTCACTTCCTCTATTCCATTTTCCATTAACATCCACAGTGTATCAGTAATATACCGTGCACCTTTTTGATCGACAACTTGCTGCGTTATTAATCTCTGCATCATGCCGAGACAAAATTTTATTATCTTGATATCCTTTGATTCGCAGCCTTGCACCAATGGATAGAGAATTTGATTGACCACATAGTAAACAGGTGTTTGAGGATTTGCTGCTGCTGATTTTAATTTTTGTATTGCTTCTTCGCACGACTAAAAAAAAATCAAGTGAAACAGTTTTTTTAATCTTTCTTCTCTGATTTGGGGAAGAAAATTTTTTTTAGAAATTTAAACGCAATAAAATTATTAATGTAAAAATCAACAGCTTGTTTTTTTTCTCTTCAATAAATTGTCAATATTAGTTCATCATTCTTAATTCTTCGAATCTCAATCATTACCTACTATCAAAAGCATAATAATATTAACTGTGCTGTGTGTGTAGGAACAATTTTATCGATTTTTCTCACTATCTTGTTTTCATCAAAAATATTTGTATTGCGGTTGCATGATGATTTCATAGATGGAAAAATTATTACGCAATTGAATAAATGTAAATTGGCTCATATTGTTCCGCTATTTTTGGCTGTCAGAAAAATACGTAAAAAGAGAAAATTCTCTATTTATAGCAATAAATAGTTTGACTGATGTGACACTAGAGAACAATAATTGAATACATAATTGATATGAGCCACATATAAAAAGGCTGTGAGAGAAACTAAAAAATCAATACAATAATAATTCACCCTCCGAGACAGAGCTGCTGATGTTTGCACAGAAATTTACATGATAAAGCACGAACATGATGACATTAGCAGAAATTAAAATTTCATATTTGCTTTTATCTTTCATATCACATCTCTCTTTCCTTTTTGCCTTTTCTCGTGTTATGACTTGAATGTAAAATATTTTCTCTTCGTTCTCACCTCCTTGATTTGTGGATTCTTTTTCTTTGTTTCGGCACTTAAATTGCGAAAGTCATTTTGAAGCGACTCTAGAAATTTTTGAGCTGCTTCAGTGCCTGTTGTGCCACTTCCAACGAATGACATCATTCAGATTTTGCAAACACACCACTATATTCACTTAGAATTCTAACTTTTTCTTTTGTTTGTAATTTTTTCTTTCCAAGTCATCAAAATTTTATATTTGAATATTAGTACACTTCTCACAAATTATGTTCACACTTTTTATGCTCTGCACCTTTGTTTGTCACTTATACATATGTTTACGATATTAATTGCTTGTTCTGCAACCTATTTACTACTGTTTACTAATTTAACGTTGAATTTTGATGTTCACTATTTTTTTATAAAAATTTTCTTCTTATTTCGATTTTTCAAATATCTGTCAGCCGTTACACAATTCACAATATTCGAAAATCGAAAATCCCGCGTAAAATAATATTTTTGTAAACATTGAAAATTTTTAGTGTGTTTACTGATTTATCTTAATAAGCTTCTGTAATAGTGATTAATATAATTAGATTTTTACACGCAAAGATGGATTCAGTTACGGAAAAATCATGTTTAGAGGAGATATCAACTCTTGTGTTTGATTCGGATCAGAAAGTAAGAAAGAAATTATATCAATTCATGAAATTGTGATATTTATCAAAAATAATTTATCATTAGGTTTCTCTCAAAACCATTTCAAACAACTGGCATGTGTCAAACTCTATCGCAAAAGAAGTCTTAGACAAATGGTTAACTCAGAACCAAAAAAAGATTAAGGAACTTGTTAAGGAATTCCTTGTGCAAGGGATTAATTCTAAAGATATTTTCACAATTAGTGTAGTGACGGAAGAAATTAAAGAAAAGCTTCAAACTAAATGGAAAAATTTTAGTTCATGGCCTTACAGCATCGAGACAAAATCCAATTCAAGATCCTTAGATATTCCTAAATTTGAGCCAATTGAAGTGTATGTATAAGCAATAGAGTAAATAATGAAAATCTAAACTTAAAAATTTTATGGTTTTTTACAGTAAGAACATTAAAATCAATCCTGGAACTCGTGATCTTCATATTCATATAAAAACAGAACCATCAAGCAGCAGCAATGTTGATACTACAAAAATCAAGACACCTTTTGGAATGGTCAAACCGCTTGACAAGAAAGAAATTAAAAAAGAAACAGTTGATGAGAAAGAAAGTTGCTGCAGAAAGCAAGAGAAAATTAATGTTATAACACCAGCAAAAGAAAAAGATGCGTCAACTAAAAAATCATCTCCAGACACTATATCAAATGGTTCCAAACCTACCACTAAAAAAGGATCCACAAAACCTGTGGCTCAAGGAAAAGCAAGTATCTCGTCATTCTTCAGTAAATCTACAGCTCCTGCTTCAACAAAAAAACAATCACAAAACATGAATGAAATTAAAACAGTAGAAATAAAACTGGAAAAGCCTGAAATTGAAGTAAAAGAAGAGACTTCACTTAAACGTTCAGCACCTGCAGATTCAAAGAAAAAGCCTTCGAATAAGAAAATAAAATTAAAGGATCCACCAAATAAGAAGAGATCAAGAATTCAAGTTATTGACGATTCGAGTGAAGAAGAGCAAGACGAAGAAGAACTGATTGAAGAACCTGAAAGTAAATTTATTAAATTTGATCGAGAATTTACACCTGAGAAAAATACTAATCGGTCACCACAACAATCACCGAAAGAATTGTCACCTGAAAAAGAGCCCGAAGTTAAAAAAGGACAAAAAAATAAAGCTAAACGATATGTTACAAAAAGATTTGAGACCGATGACGGTTTTGTCCGTACTGAGAGGGTACTGGAAGAGTATTCTGCATCTGAGGATGAAAATGATGAAAATAAAAAGAAAAATTCTCCTCCACAAGAAAAAACTTCTCCTATAGTTGAAAAAGTGACACCACAAAAGAAAACAACAAAGGCAAAGGCTAAACCAAAAGAGAAAGAAACTGCTGGAAAAATCAAACAAGGAAGTATCATGAATTTCTTTTCTAAAAAGTGAAACATTTATCCTTTTGTTATCTTTTTTAATCCAATAAAATTCAATTAATTGAAAAATGACTATGAGTAAATTACGTAGTAAATAAATCTGACACATTATTGCCACTTAATAATTCTTTTAAAAATAATAAATCAAGATACGTCGATCACTCAATAAAAATGATATCAACATTTGCAATCGTTGTGCGTCAATATACTCTGTAGAGTATTTTGCTGGAAAGTAATGTATTTGAGAATGATTTTTAAAACGCATAAATCGAATTTTCTCATATTTCATTAAATTTATTTCATCAATTTTTCATCGAGAAAAAGAATATAATGTATTTATCTTTAAATGTAGAACTTGTTTTTTGCTGATTTTCAAAATGTTTGTATCTTTGAGATAGCTATTGAATAAAAAGTTTTGCATCAAATATTTTTTTATGTGTTGATTTATTTCTCACAATAAATCAAAAAATAATCGTTTATATCTTTTGTGCCATAAAGTACATTTCTTTCTTCTCTACATTCGATAATTCTTTAAAGTTTTGTGTAATCTCTTATAAATCTATAGAAGGGTTCATTCTACTAAACTACTGATAAAATAAATATGTTATGCAACGAGAGCAAGCTCTTTTTTCCTACACAATTCTCTCTCAGTTGCAGTCAAATATAAAAATAACACTCATAAGCTAGATTAACTCACATATTGTATTGTAAATTTTTAGAAGAGAGCATCACAAAATAAAAACTTTGATAAGATATTCAATTAATTGGATTATCGTGTATGTATGTATGTATTTATGGGGGGTATGTTTGCAGAAAAAAATGTACACAATTGACTTTATTTACTATTATTAAGACGTGTGTATGAAATGATAATACTATGTTAGTCATCAATAAATGTATTGACGTCATTAGAGATAACATTTGAGTTTTTACAATTTAAATATTTACAATATAGAAAAATATGCCATTATCTCCTCAAACTTTCGGCAGTTTTTCTACTTTTCCTTTTTTCACATTAACATTATTTTTACAATCATTTGTTTGAGAAGAAATTTTCTTATTCATAAGCATATTTTTAAAAATTTTACTATTTTTAAAAAGATTTAGTTTAAATTCGTGTAAATTTTTAAAACAATTTTTTTTGTTTGTATGTAGGCATGCCTATCTGTCTGTGAATTTATATTTCATACATACTTATAATCTTCTTCAATCAACATATATCTTTTTTAATTCCAGTCTTTAATTCATTTCTCTCAAATCTTTCTTCTCACAAACTACTTACAAATGGCGAAGATTGAAGAAGAATGCAAGAAAAAAGTTTTTTTTGTAGGGGTATATTTTATCATTTTAATGCCCAATGACGGTGATGAACAATTTTCAGAATAAAAAAAATGAAAAGTGAAGATCGCAAATATTTTTTTTTGTAATTTTTTGAGAAATTAAGTTTGATCAAAATATGAATTGATAATTCTTCTTTTCATACACTCACTCGTATACTAAAATTCGTTTCTGTATCGTTAATTAATTGATCTTCACATGGTTATGTAGCAGTAGTTTTTTTTTGTGTGGAACTTAACACCATAAGATTTAATTTTTAAATGTTCATAGATTTCTTTACAAATAAAATAATAAAATGCATCAATTAGTCTAGATTTCTTTAACACATAATTTATTTTTTAATCATTGGTCCATAACCTCTTCTTCATCCTTTTTCATCCAGCTTTCATAACGCACAATGGCAGGTGCTTTATAAGAATTAATGTATCCATTTTGCGATGGTTTGATATAAGTTGGTGTGAATATCGAATTAACTGAATTAATGCCGTTAATGTCTAATGGAAATTTTCCTACAATTTTCGACATTTTCAAGCTATCATTGCTGGTATTACTTAGTTCATCCCCACTGCTGCTGTTGTTATTATTATTGTTGTTGATGCTCGTATTATTGTTGTTGTTATTTTTTGGGTTTTCTATACTATTATTACCATTTGTGTAGTAGTTATTATTAATGCTCCCATTTGACAATGATTTTAAACTATTTTTCCGATTTTTTATCGTTTCCTGAGCTGTTTGAGCGAGTTCAAGCCAGTGCTTTTTGTTATCTTTAACACCTTCCACTAATGGCTTTAGTTCCTTTGATAAATCAGCAAAAGCCTAAGTTAAACAAAAATTTTAATTAAAAATTTGAAAATTTTATTTCTTTAGAAAAAATAAGCACCTCATAAATTGGTAAGCAAATTGAATCGATAAAGCCAACTTGCATCATTGGTAATTGGTCCTCCTTCTCACGATTCATAATGTCAATTGGTGTGATATTTAATTCTTGTCGCTCCATATCACCTTGCTCGAAGAATTCTGAGCTTACGAGATCGGCCACACGTTTCTCAATTTCCCATGGCTTCGTTATTGCCGATAAATCACATACGGTCATGCTCATGGCTCGAAGTAAAGAACGATTTTCTTCATTTGTAAATTGCTCATCTACCATCGTTTGAGTTTTGATCAAATTCAAAAATGA
Source organism: Polypedilum pembai (assembly GCA_014622435.1). Taxonomy (NCBI): domain Eukaryota; kingdom Metazoa; phylum Arthropoda; class Insecta; order Diptera; family Chironomidae; genus Polypedilum; species Polypedilum pembai. The sequence continues at coordinate 5,114 of JACWBX010001953.1, read as the reverse complement.
ACCACGTTTTCTGTTAATTTAAATAAAATTTTTTTTAACAAAATGTTTGATATAGATGTTAAACAAAAATCTTACCTGAAGTAAACAGCCAAATCAGTTGAAAGAATTGCATCTTCAAGTACTTTAATTACACGACTATAGTCCTCTGAGGACAAATTTGATAAGATTTGATTTCCAGGACTGTTGAGAATCATGACACACTGATCAAAGTGATGATGTTCCATTGTTGATGTTGAATAGAGTTGTGCAAGAGGTGATGATGCTCTATAAAGAGGATGAAAATATGTAATGATTTATTGAAGAACAAAAACTTATCTATGCAACTCACTTGATTTGAAAAGCATTATTAACACCACGATGATCCAAATCGTGTCCCAAACATCCAATCATCAATGCAAGGCACTCGATTTCACCAAAAACTTTCCACCACTGAGTCGATGTAAGAATGGCGAACATCATCTGGCAGACATTGAATGCATGACGCCAATTATGGTAAGTGACATTTCGATAGTTTTTTTTTACGCTGAGAAGCCATCGACACAGCATCTCATAATCTATATGAAATCGTTCAACGAGATCCAAATCAAGAAACATTCGTAAGCATGCCTTGAGCGTATCATCATCATCCAAATGCAAATCGTCAAATGCAAAATCGTGCAGTTGAAAGTATGCTGAAGATGGAACTTTCAAGCGCTATATTCATAAGAGAAAGGGAGACATAGATAAAATAAATGTAAAGAACTATGCAAATGTTGCCTTACCATCAGTCGAAGAGCATCATCAGTTGAAGCCGACGCATGATAACTAAGCACTTCAAGTGTAACACTCTGCTTTGCCATTGCCACTATCGCCTTCTCATACATGTGTGTATTATGAATGCCCATACCGCAAAATATTGCAAAAGCCTCGACAAAGTTCTCATCGTTTTTGGTGAAAATCTATTATTTATGAAAATGAAAGCAATGAGTGTAAAATTGAATCTAATATTAATGCTATAAATAACTTACTAAATCATCAAATTTATTGATGAGTTGAATCACGCCAACAATCTGTCCAAGCGAATTTTTTATCGCCATACATAAAATTGACTTATGTTTGAATGATGTATTTTCATCAACACTTGGATCAAAGCGTGGGTCATCGTAAGCATGTGGTATGTTTACAGTCTATTATATTAGAAAAATTAATAACGAAAATAACAAATTTTTTTTTTGATTTGATGACTTACTTCACCAGTCGTTGCAACATGTCCAGTGATGCCAATATTAATTGGAAATCGTGATTCAAACGGACTAGTTCTTTCATTGAGATCATCATTAGCTTCAAAATCGAATACACGCGAAAAACTTCCTTTGGATGCTTCATGTACAAGCAGTATCTGTGAAAAATTGTCAATGTCATTGATGATTATCTTCATATTTGTGGAAAATTTAATCAATTCTCACCTGTACTCTTTGGCACTGAATAAGACTTTGCATATGTGTTAAAATTCTAAATACCATGTGTTCAATTGTACTTTGTTCCTCGAATATCATTCGCGCTAAATCCAATAGCACTTGATTTCGCTTCACTTCTAACTGAGATTTCTCATAAAGCTGTGCATTACGTAAGCCAATTCCACAGAATTGCAGATATGATGCAAACACCTGGAAAGGAAAAATGCAATTTAATGTGATATATGTCATGATTTTGAGTCAATATTTTATGCAAACATTTTTAAAATCACTTTTGCATTTGCTTTCAAATATCATATTACTCAGCGAACGTATATTACTCAGCGAGAGTATAAGGAAAAGAGAATAAAGTACATTATTCAAGAAATTTTTCTCGAGCTCATTCACTTAAATGCATCTCTGACAGTTGCCTCATGAGGAAATTGAAAAAAAGATTTTTCATATAGTAACTGCTTGTTGTTGGATATTTGCTCAACTAGCAAAAAAGAATTTATTATCAAATGGAATTTTCAGTAGAATTATGAATATTTATTAACTTCAAAAGCTAAAACGTAACTTGAAAATGGACTTTAAAATGTTTTCAATTCATGATATAAAATGATATAAATAAATCTAACAACATTTTGCGTAAAAACAAATATATCAAGTGCCGTATGACTTTTTAATGTTTCATTCATTGCCATAAACCACATAGCTAGAGTACATTATGCGAATTTTCACACTTCTGCAGAAAACAAATGATGAAAGTCAATTGCCCGGATCAGTTGAATTTAGCGCATTTTTGACGCCCAGATCAGTGACATTGCCGATTACAGAATAAAAGAATCAGTTCATGCTATAAGAATATTTTATCAATCAGTATGTTATCAGAGCGTACAAATTTTAATTTAAAGCTCTTGAATTCGATCTTTTGGGAGCTTATAATGAGTTGAATAGCTTTCGTAAATAAAAACTTCATTATACTTTTTTTGATTCGTCTGAATAGTCCATCAATTGTAGTTTTAATCGAATGATCGAGTCATTAATGCTTCAATTTAAATTACTAGATTTTTATTTCAAATAACCAGAAATAATTAACTTTTTCATTATTTTCCGAATCCAAACAATAAAAAAGAACCAATTTTATTCGATAAATTACAATTAAAGCTGTTTTCTATAAATATGTTAAAAAATTTATTGATACAAAGTAACGGTTAAGCTGAATTTGAAATTGGCGCGAAAAAACGCGACAACGAAAAAATTTCAGCAGGCGCAAAAAATTTTGTTTACATTTTTTAATATGGAAAATTTATTTTGCAATTTCTCAAATTACAATCAATGACAGCTTTCTAATTAAGTGATAAGCCAGATACTCGAAAGCACAAATCAATAGCGAAAAACCGCGAGTCGCTAGCTATTATAGTTTTTGAGATCTCAGAGGGACACCGGGAGCCAGCTAGCCGAACAAAATGAATGTATAAGCTGCCTTTTTGTTACCAAAAATGCGCTAAATATAATGAATGATTGAAGAGTGTTAAGCAGTTTTATAGCAAAATTTGTTATTTAAGCAATTTGGATGAAGAATGGAATTTTAAAAAATATGAAATACAAAATTTTAAACGAATAATATTTTTATCTCAGATACCTTTGACTTTTGCAAATTTAATATTATTTTTAATCTCAGATACCTTTGAATTTTGCAAATTTAATATTATTTTCATTCTTTGTTCTCAGTTCTATCAATCAAGTCTAGTTCAAGGAATTTGTGCAAAAATATTCAATTATCTTGTTTCTTAGTAAGCGATAACTTCATTAATACAACTAAATAGAATTTAATTACTGTTTATTTTTTCTTTCTTCAACAGATTTCTCCAAAGCTTGAAACACTATGGATCATCAAGCTTTTTTCAATAATCTTAAACACCTGGCTGAGTCGCAGTTGGATGCTCAAGCACAGTTTTTTAAGCAACAACTAGCAATAAAGGATGAGATAATAGCGCAACTACAGGAGGAAATTTTCTTTAAGGATGAGACAATTGTTCAACTTGAGCAGCAATCTAGTAAACTTCAAGATCAGTTTACAAAAAATGATCGCAGTATTCATTATTATCGTAAGCAATTAAAGCAGTCTGCTCGTGGCAACGATAATCTCCGTACTGAATTGCAGACATACATCCTAGCCCTTGGCAAGGCAAAGGATGAAATTTTGTCGACAAAGCGGGAGTTAGTTGCTCTCAAGGAACGGTTGAAACACAAAGAGCAACTTCTTACGGAGAATCGACCCAAGAAGTCACAAAATTGCATTGGTTCTTTAAAGAATACTCGATTTCATGGTATCATTAGCAACAATGATTTCGATTCGTCCATCATTACAGAGGATTCTTGTTTTGATCAGTTATCTTCACATATTTCTGTGGATTCTAAACTTTTTAAGCGGAATTTTAAGGGTTTTCGATTCCGTTCTACATTTGCAACAATATATGAAGAACCTGAAGAAGATGACTCGTAAGTAGAGACAAATCAAAATTCTGCAAAATAAAATTTAAAATTTTCCAAAATAATATTCTTCTAATTGCAGTTTGAAAGAGTCCTATCAAGCGATTTTCACCAAAGTAATTTTCGCTATCATCAATATTAATTGCCATGCTACTTCTACACCAATGAACCGAGCTAGCTCAAATCTTTTGCTTTCACCTAAGCAAACTACAAAGAAGAAGCGTCACTTTTTATCATTCTTTGCGTTTGCTGTCTATTAGAGACTTATAGATTGCTATTATCATTAACTATTATTATACTCATCATGAATTATGAAATCTGAATAAAATTTATAAAAAAATTATTTTTCTGCTTATCACTTTAGAATTTCAGGAATTTTCCAGGGGGTTGGAAGCTGGGGCGAAGGTTTTTTTTGTTTGTTTTTATTCATTTGTTTGTAAACGAAAAATTCGCCCCATTCGCCTTTCCTCCCAGTTTCCAATCCTTTGTACTCTTTAATTATTAAAATTATTGATAAATAAGTTAAAAGAAAATGTCATGAAACCATTTCTAAAAATTGGTGAAAGTACTCAATTGCGGATTGGTGTACTTTAGCGCATTTTTGGCGCCCAGATCAGTGTTTGTTACGAATAACAGACTTAGCTTATTCGTTTTTAGAAACAGAGGCTTTACCTTAAAAACAATTGTTAAAGCAAAGTTGAATTGCAAAACTACATATTAAGCTGTCAGCTTATTAATTTGATTACAACAATCAGAATTTCTGTGAGTGTATGAAGTCAAAGCAAGAATGCAGAAGCTGTAACTTTAATGGTTTAACCATATTCAAGTTTATAAGAAAAATTGTATCGAAATCAACTTTTCATTTATCAACATTATAAATATGAAAATTTAATGTGTTAATCAGTGTTGTTACACAGGCGGCCTAGATTGCCTATGGTAATATTTACAGAAAAACCCGCTATGGAAATTGCAGATGGCGCCTAAATCGTTTTGAAGCGCCATCTACAGTTTTCATAGGGGATTTTTGTAAATATTGTCATAGGCAATTTCGGCCGCCTGTGTAACAACATTGATGTTAATCTTGCATTATATAAGTTTCACAATGATTTAAATTGATTTAGATTTTCAAATTCATGCTTTAAAAGCAGATTTTATTTGCGTAATAATAACGGTTAAACGAAATTT
>JACWBX010001952.1:33625-50711 GCA_014622435.1 Polypedilum pembai | reverse complement strand
CAGAAGATAAATCTTCATTCATTAAGCATATACCATCATCAAGATTATCACATACAACAAACAACATTGCATCATCTGCAAATAGTCTAACTTCACTATACTGTAATGCGCTTTCAAAATCATTTATAAAAATTAGAAAAAGAATGCAACTTAGAATAGCTCCTTGAGGGATTCCCAACTTTATATCTCGTTGAGAAGAGATATAATCAGCTATTCTCGTTGCTTGTGTTCGACCTGTTAAATACGATTCAAACCATTTTACTACTCTACTACTACATTTATAAGCTAACAATTTATTCAAGAGAAGAGTCACATCGATAGTTTCAAAAGCACGTTTTAAATCAAGAAAAACCGCAATAATAATTTTATTTTTATCTAGAGCTTCTTTAAAGTCATTAATCACATAATTGAGAGTGGTTTCACATGAGTGGTGCTGGATAGAACAATTTGTTATCAATAAAATGTTTCAATAATTGTTTGCTGACACACTTCTCAATAGAAAAAAGTAGAAAATTCCAGAAAATGTCAGTTTTTTACATGAAAATTTGGCCCGGCTGCCGGTCTAAATTAAGTCCAGATCGGGGAAAATATTAGAAAATTATTCACTAAATTTCTCACTGGATCTTGATAATGAAATAAATAGTTTATTGTTTTATCCTTATGGATAACTGCTGATCTAAATGGCAGTCAAAAATCACACAGATATATAAACTACATTAGTTATGCCAAAAAATAGAGAAGAAAAAGGAAGAAAATAATAAAAAATCATGAACTGATTCATTTCATATTCTGCCATATCTAGCAATAACAGCAATGTGGACGATTTTTATCGTTTTCAGTAGCTAAATTTTTCTCCCTCACTAACAGGCAAAAAAAAAATACACATTTTTGGCAGTAAAAATAAAAATTGATGATTATGGGGAAAATATTCCTATTTCTATCCATTAACTATGAAGAAAAGCTTAACTTTCTCTTCATTTTTTTACATTTTTATGCTCCTATGATGTTATTATTATGTCATACTTTCTCCCAATTTTTTTCTAACAACTCTCATGTCGTAAAACGATGAGCAAAAAAAAAAAAGAAAAATCCCAAATCGCCACTGTCGAGTGTTTCATTATGAAACAATTTTTTAGCGCATTTTTGTAAAGAAAATAAAAGAGTTTTTTTGATGTTCATGCCGGTATAGCTGGTGGGGCATGATTTTAGGTTAAAAAATTTTTCGCGCTTAAAACGTTCAAAATTGTATGAAACGCAAAGAAAACATGTTTTGACAAATTTTTAGATATCATGGCCTAGGTCATGCACTCCAGGCACAAAGGAAATTTTGAAAATTTTCAAATATATAAGTATAGCATATCGTTGTAAAGGTCTTGAAGCGTAGTTAAAGTTGATAATAAAATATTTTGGATCCGAGACAGTGTATGTCGATCAATGGCAGTACATGGTGGTCCGGCATGATATTGATCAAAAATTTTCCAAATGCCATGAAACATAAAGATAACATTTCAGAAGTGATTTTTAAGACATAACACGCTATTGCATTCACTCCAGTCAGTTGAGCATGATCTTTGAAAAATTTTTGAATTATAAATGTAAAACGAAATAATTTGAAATATATCGCCAAACATACTAATCCGTCACGATAAAAATGCGCTTAAGTACTCCGATCCGTGGTCGTGAACTTTTCTATATCTTTTCTTTTAGACACATTTACAAATTTTTTTATGATTATTTTTTAATATTTTTCAATTGCAATTTTCCCTTGCTCCTCTCACTCCATATTGATGCTGTTTTACCGCAGGGACATTTTGGTCTCATTTTCTTTCTTTCTTCTGTCACTCATTTTCTGTCACATGAAGCATATTTTCTAATGATTGAACATGACTGTGCTATTAAGAAAAAGGAAAAAAAAAAAATGATTGTGCAGCATTTTTTTTGATCAATTGAATTAAATAATGAAAGAAAAATCATTTCTTTCACACTCTGAAAATTTCTAATTAAATCAACTTTAAATTAACAAATGTTTGATGTTAAATTTCATGATGATGTCTGCACTGATGTATACAAACACATTTTTTAATTAGAAAGTGCGGAAGCAGAAAAAATTTTACGCCACGTTGCTTTTGCCTGTCGCGTCTCCTTTTTTTTTCCTCATTTTAAAGGGAAACAAGAAGAAATAAAGTTGTAAATTATTTTTCTCTCTCTTTCTCTCTTTTTGTATCCTTAGGGATGCTTCACGAATGATACACAGACATTTTGTGTTAATTGAGTGACAGAAAAAGCAAAAAGAGAGAAACTTTTTTTCTTCATTAGTATCAAAATCAATATAAATAGTTGACTAATGTCTGAAGCTATCAATTTACTACCAATTGCAACATCTGTCACTAATTATTAGGCTAAATGTATTTTAGAAGTTTTATTTTGAATGTTTTCATGCTCAACACAAACATTTGAGTGTTTTAGTGCTCAGCATTAAGTGTTTGAGTTCTTATAGCTATATTTATTATATCCGTGCTCAGCATTCATCTTCTGAGTGTTTTAGTCTAAAACACAAAGTAATTGAATGTTTTACTGCACAAAACTAAATTATTTAAGATTTTAATACTTTACACTAAATGTTTGAGTGTTTATGTTCTCAGCACTAAACTTTTGAGTGATTCAGTGCCTAAAACTAAGTTTTTGAGTGTTTTAGTGTCTAGCAAATAGTACTTGAGTGCTTTTGTTCTTATGACTAAATTTTAGAGTGTTTTAGTGCTCATCATTAATTGTTTGCGTGCTTTGGTGCTCTGCTCTAAGTGCTTGAACGCTCAGAGCTGTGTTTAATATATCCGTGCTCAACACTGAGCTTTTGAAAGTTTTAGCACTCAAAAACTTATGTTCGAATGTTTTAGTGTCTAGCAGTGAATGCTCAAAGCTAAATGCTTAAGTACTTCTTTGCTCAGCACCAAACTTTTGAGTGTTGAAGTACTCGGCACTATATTTTTGAATATTTTAGTGCTCAACACAAAATCTATGAGTGTTTCAATGTTCTGTAAAGTGTCTGAGTGTTTTAGTGATCATCATTTAATGCTTAATAGTTAGCATGAATGATTTACAAATATTTTGATAAAAGAAAACTGTTCTTGTTACCAAATAAAGTTGCTAGTTAAATATTTTAATTGAAAGTCACAATTCAACTTTTTTTCGCACCCACAAAGTTCTCGCCTTTTTTTTATAGTGAAAATTATTCAAAGGAAGGAAGCAAGATATTTTTGCGACACCGGATCAAGACGGGAAATTAAAAGTTTTTCTCTTTTTTCTCTCTGTTTTGTTGTGCCTTGAGAGTCAGCAGCAACAGCAACATAGAAGAAGGAAAAAAAAAGTTTAAAAAGGGAAGACGAAAGGGACACAATGTTGTGAGATATGAGAAGGAAATGGCATGAGTAATGAGGAATATGGTAGAGGGCATACCTTAGTATTATTAAAAGTAATAAAAAAAACTCTTCGAGAGTTGAATGCAAAAAGGAAGGAGAGAAAAAGTTTCATGAATACACAAATTTGCATAATTTTTAATGAAGGAAAACTTTCTTCTTACAATTGGCTCTTTTTTAGGGACTTTTTTTTCATATTATTGTGAAATTTATAATACAAAATTTTTTCACTCTGTTTTGTTAATAATAAAAAATCACATTTTTCACCGTCAAACTTTTTTTAAAAAAACTCTTTTGTGTAATGAAGCAATGCAACAGAATAAAAGTTTCATAGAATATTATAGTTAGATAGATAGATTAGAACTTTATTCAGAGTTAGTTGGAACAAAATAAGTTACAAAATATAAGAACGTAAACTAAAATGTCTTTACTTTTGATTTTATTTGATTTTATTCTTGATATTATCACATAACTGAAAAGTCTTGAGAAGCGCAACTACGAATTTTGTATTTTTGAAATTTTTGTTAACAATAATCAGAGTTATTAAACTACTGGTTCGCAGCCAATAGCCAAAATCTACTGGAGAAAGTAGCCAAAAGCTACAAAGTTAAATTCTACTTTTTACAACTCTGTCAAGAATATCTCAAATACCTTCATTTAGTTAATTATCAATGCTCTTTAAAGTTGTTAACGTTTTTTAGCTTAAACATTCAAGTTCCGTTTTTATTTTGCAAAAGTAATTTTCGAAAAAAAACTTCGAAAATTTTGAAAACGAATTTCGAATAATTCGAAATTTCAATTTTTTTTTAAAATTAAAATTCCAACGATCGAAATTTCGTGTAACACTACCAAGATTTTTATTTAAAACTAATTTTCGAAAATTAATTTCGAATAATTTGAAAATTCAAAAAAATTTCGAAAAGGGGAATGAAAATTTAAAATTCAAAATCTAACGATTAAAATTTTGAGTGACACTACCAAGTTTTTATTATTTTTTCCAATTGAATAATTCAATGAAAAATCATATGTTATAAAAATTACTTTCAACTATTTAAAATTCTTTTAATTCTTATATAAATAAATTTCCAAGATTAAATTAAATTCTTTTCTCCTGCCATTTATATAATTTTTAACAGATTTAACACAAAAGCAATTTTTATTCCTGCTTATTTCCTATACACATATACCTGTTCACTTTTATTTTCTCCTCTTCAAAATTCAAAGCGGAAATGAAGAAAAATCCACTTGAAAAGAGAAAGAAGAAGGCAAAGAGAGTTAGTTAATAAGTAAATAAAAGAGACTTTAAACTTATTTACGATTTTTATGAACATTCTTGCTTAAAGTAATTTAAAAATTTAAATTGAAAAATAAAAACTGGATTTGTGTGAGAGAAAAAAATTTATTCGTGAGCTCAAATTAACTTCAATTTGAATATTAATGATATTACAATTCAATTAGGCAATAAATTAAATTAATATCAGACATGCAAGCAGCAATGAAGTATTTTATTAAGAGTGAAGATTAAATTACAAATAAAAATTCAATTATAAAAAGCTTATGTGTGCCATAATTGACAAAACAACAGCAGCAGGTTATATTTTTTTCAATTCAATCAATTTGTTAGCTTTTCTCTCTTTCGTGACAATCAACAAATTCTATCTCATTAATCATTCACAATTTAATTGTGTTCACTTCTCTTCACTCATTCACTCATGTCTTACAATAACATCAATTTAGATTATGCCAGATTATGCAAACGAGATATAAGAGTTGGAGTATTTTATGTTGTTGTTTTTTATTACTTGAACTTTGATATATAAATTTTTAACACATTTGGGAGCCATCTTTAAAGCTTAAAATTGTTGCAAGTTGTTGAAAAAAGAAACTAATTTTATTACTTTACGAAAAATTAACGGTTATTTTATTCAAAATTTGAATTTGAACTAGCGCGTTTCACTACAAAAACTTCAAATTTTCTTTGAGAAAAACGCGCTAAAATTTTTATTTTATTGTATTTATTGATAATTACTGCTTTAAATTTGATTATTTTAGCATTTTAAATCTTTCTTGAATAATTTCTATTGAATTTCATTTGTCGTTTTCCCAGAAATTACAATTTTTGTAACAAACTTTTTAACGGAAAATTACAGAAAACGAAAATCCGCGCTAATTCAAATTGAGGAAAATAACGGCCAGTTGAGACCTCTTGGCTTACAACATTTTTCTTAACTTACTTTCTGTTTGTTTATACAAATTTTTCCACTCAATTTTCGACTTCTTTCCGAGTAGCTAAAGCTCTGAAATTTTATACCTAGCTCAGAACATGATGACAATTTATTCCTAAATGTTTTTCATCATAAATCAAGCAATATTTTGAATAATATTTATACAAAAATAAATTTCAAATGGAAAATTAATTCCAATAATTTCCGTAGGTGGCGTTGTAATCGCTCTTTATTAATTTGTTGCGCAACAAATAATTTGAAATTTAAAAAAGCCGTTATAGGTCGAATTAAATATTAAAATAAAAACTCAGAGGGATAGACACGATGGCAAAATGTTTGCCACTTTTCATACAAAAATTTGTCACTTTTTGCACGTTATTTTAAAAAAAGAAATTTCCGTTAAAAAAGTGGCAAAAAATGTGCGCTACTTTTGACACTTTTCTAATAAATTTTGCCCCTGTAAAAACTAAACTTATTCTCATCTGTCATGCCAGTACGAGCCAAGCTTATATTGAAGCTAATCTACAGTTAATTAAAGTTCAGCAAATTGTAACATGCACTTAACATTTTTCCTTTTGAATGGATCACGATGGTCATAAAATTTGTCAATGTTTTTTCTTAGCAATTCTAAAGTAGATACTGAAGCGGTTAGAAATAAATTTATTTTCTTTTTTTTAATTAGTAAGTAAAACTTTAAATTTTTAATAAATGACTGTGAATGAATAAAATAAAGTTTTGTATGTGCTGTCAAGCATTTTAATTAATGTCGAGTGATTTTCAGTGTACAATTGTGCACATATTCGTTAATTATTTGTTGTCATGACAAATGTCGAGCGCGGCAGCAATAGTGAGAGAGAGAAAAAAAGGCGCAAATACCGACAATTGCTGCAAATAATTGTTATAGTTTTTAATTTTCATTATTGTAGGCGAAACACACTGGCATACAGGCATTCTCTAGCTGTCCTCATATTTCATATTCTCAATTGCAAATTGCGGAGAACTCAAGTGTGTATGGAAATAATTTTTATCGCTGATGAAAAGTTAACCGCACAAAAATATTAAGTTTAGTATTATATGTCCAAATCAGGTAGCGGTTAACTTTTTTTTTATATCCGCAGTCACATATGAATGAAATTTTTTTAATTATAATTAGTAAATAAATCTCAATTGTAGCCTTTGATTATGATGTGAGGTTGTTTATTTTAATGAAATATTATGGAAAATAAATTTGATTTGAAAATGTGGTGCAATTAATGAACTAATCATGTCTAGTTTAAATTTTACATCAGGTGTTGAATTATCTTAAAAGCTGTTTTGCATTTATTTGCATATAAATTTTATATTTAATTGGAATTTCATATTAAAAAAATTTTTTAAATGATTTGTTCAAGGGGGAAGAACTCAATCAAAAAATTTAACAAATTAACAAAAAAATTTGTTAGATTTTTTGTTAGTTTCATACAAAACTTTTTGAGTTTCAATGGTTACTTTGTTTTCGCTATTAAGAGTTCTAACCCCTTGGCTAATTTACTTAAAAATATTACTAAAAAGCATTTAAGATAAAAACCAGGGATAAACAGTTCATAAATAATCATACTTTTTAACAGCTTTATTCAACAGTGATTTTTGACCGTTTAAACAAGTTTCATCACTGCAGTCTCTGTATTGAAATTTTTATTCAAGCTTAAACTATAATTTAAAGCAAGTTTCAGCTCAAAAGTTTTTGTTACGGCCAAGTTAAAGCATGATGAGCAAACATTTTAGAAATTTACATTATTAAATTTCAGTTTTTGAGTCATAACTCGTGAATTATAATGTCTAAAGTTCTAACTTTTGCAAAATTTAGCTCTTAATTTAATTCTCTATTAGAATAATTAGAATAAAGCATAAAACCCTCTTAAATTCTTATTAACACTCAACATTGACATTGAATGTTTAATCACTTAAACTCATGATTTAAATGAAAACGCCAGGCGAGGACACTCGATCATCTTAAATGACAAAATAGCTTTGACCATTTAGTTTATGCTCTCTTTATTGGTAAAACCGTTTTATTCATTGAGAAATCAAACGAAAATGAAGTTTGAATTTTTGTTTTGAAAAATGTAAACAAAAAAGAAAATTTTAATTTTCTGCTTAAATGAGCATTTAAACTGCAGTATGTTGCTATATAATGATAAAATATGATAGCATAAGCCTTTCCTGAGCATTTTAAATCATTTTATTGAAAGAAATATGTCTATTTTATCAAAAACAAAAATGTGTGATTTTTTGTGATCTTTTTACGAGTGTTTTCGCCTGGTGAAAACTTCAATAGTTTATAATGTACAAAGAGTTTATTGATGTAACTGCTATAATAGCTTATAAATTCGGTCATCTCGGATCGACTATAAAAGGCGAATCCGAATGCGATTTTAGTTCTTTCCGCTCTCAGTTACCAGATAAAAAGGAGGATTGTTTTAAAACACATTGAACTATTAATAAACTTTGTTAAAAACTCTTAAAAAAAGTCGTCAATTTTTATTTTCATCAAGCTGTGATAGATTTAGTCATATTTCAGCTACACAGTGTTGTTACACAGGCGGCCTGTGATTGCCTGTGATAATATTTACAAAAAATTCCGCTATGGAAATTGTAGATGTCGCTTAGATCATTTTGAAGCGCCATCTACGATTTCCATAGCGGAATTTTATGTAAATATTATCAGAGGCAATCACAGGCCGCCTGTGTAACAACACTGCAGCTACAAATAATATAATAAATGTTGAGCAAATGTACATAAGAAGGATAAAAGTAATATAATGCTTATCTGTCTGTCTCATAATGTCACAAAAAAAATAGCATTTAAGATAAAAAGTGTAAAATCTGTTTAATAAAAAGTCACTAAAGTTTAAATGTGTGTGTGTTTAGAATAAGAGACTTAAAGTATAATGAATAAACATAATATTTATGGAAATCCATAAAAAATAAATTAAATTATAGAATTTTATGGCATTTGACTGTGCGAAAGAGAAAAATGTAGAGTAAAGAAGGCAATAAAAAGCAGGTCGACTCCTCCTTCTCGTCATCAAATGGCATCGTCATAGCTCGTATGTCGTTATAAAAATATAAATTTTTATGTGTGATTATTTAGTCGGTGCCTGATCAAACAAAATAAAAAAACCAAAAATCAAATGAGCTTTTTTTTCACTGCCGCATATATGTTTGAGTTCAGTGGGCAGTCAGAAGCAGCGGCAAGCGCTTACCTGCTGACTTTTTTTTATTACACACGTTCAACTTGGTCATATTGTTTCTGTTTCATCTGACTGATATAATTATAATTACAATTTTTTATGTCTACGATTATAGGCTATTAATATTCATGGAAATTACTTTTATATGCTAATTTACTCTTCTCTTTATTGTGTTTACATACGCATACTCGCTATATTTCTAGAGATGAATGATCTAATTTCATGTATGGAGCCATTACTTTGCATATTAATTAATTTTTTTTCTCTCTCTTTCTCTGCATATGTGAAGGGAAAAAAAATTGATGAAAGTCACTTGCCCGGATCAGTTGACTTTAGCGCATTTTTTAAGGCCCAGATCAGTGACATTGCCGATTACAAATTAAAAGAATCAGTTTATGATTTTGATTCGTTTTATCAATTCACAGTGGCCTGAAAAAGTTGTTTCATATTTAAAGTTCATAAATTCGAGTTATTAATGGCTTATGATGAGATGAATAGGACTCGTAAATAAAAACTTTTCGATTCGTCCAAATATTCCATCAATAGTTGTTCCAGTATTCGTTGACGACTCATGTAAAGAATGAAATATTACATCGAATAATCGAGTCAGATATGCTTCGACTTTATTACTGGATTATAATTTTAATTAAATTCTGCTTTACTTTCATATTTTAAGTTAAACAAAACTAATAAGTAAAACTAAAACTGTTTTCTATACAAAAATGTATTAAAAAATTTAAGTTGAAAATAACAGTCGAGTTAAATTCAAATTGAAAAAGATGCGACGACGAAAAAATTTAAGTAATCGACGCAAAAAATTTTTGTTTACAATTTTCAATATGGAAATTTTGATTCGCAATTTCTCGAGTAATACAAACATTGACAGCTTTCTAATAAAGTGATAAGCCAATAACTTGAGAGCACAAATCGAACGCAAAAAACCGGAAGTCTCTAACTATTATAGTTTTCGAGATCTCGAAGCAGCCGAACAGCCAGCCAAAGTGAACTTATAAGCTGCATTTTCTATACAAAAATGCGCTAATAATATCACAAATTTTTTTATGCGTGTACACACCCAAATGCAGAGAGCTCTATCATCAATGTTTAAATGATATGATTACTAGACAGTTTACTTCCTCAGTCAGAGTTTTATGAGTCAATGAATATTCTTTTTTTCTCTCTTCAATCAAGACGAAGATATTTAGTCAATTTTTTTAGAATTATTTCTGCAATTACAATATGTGATCATTAAAATAAAGACAAATTGAATTTTGGACATAATTTGTTCACATTTTTCATAGTTTATAACTTACAAGAACTCAAACTTGACCATAAAAAAAATAGAAATAAATCCAAAATTTAAACTATTTTTAGCGAATTTTTGGAAGAAAATCCACTAATATATTAATTTTGACTAGCTGGCTAGGCGCTGAGATTTTGAAAATTATAAAAGCTACCGTTTTCTCTCGAATAAAAAGCCGGCTATTCTAAAATTTTGAAGAAAATTTGTTCAGTTTTGTTTACAATGGAAGACGCTTCCCGGTTTCTTTTAAATGATCATTTTTGTACACGCTCTGCTTTATATTCAGCTAAATTGGTGTTAAGCGTTCAATAAAAATAAAATTTTAAATTCATATTTGATTAAATTGCTGTTTATAGCAGAGTTGGCAGCTGGCAGCCAGCAGCCATGGCTGCCGATTTCTTGCTGCCTTATAATTTTTTCAAAAGTTTTTACTTTTTTACACTGAAATATCATTTATAAATCATCTTTATAAATATTTATTTCAAATTTTGTAATTTGACTATTATTTGTTTTTTTGAAATTTTCTATAGGCAGCCGGCAGCCAAAGGCAGCTTGCCAACTCTGGTTTATAACTTTTCAGCTAAAACTTTTTTAAATTTTTATTCTTTTATTTAATGTTGGATATTATTAAGGTATAGAAACTATCCGGATATTTAAAAATTATCTCTGAAAAAATATCTCCAAAATCTCTATTTATCTCTAATTATCTCTTAGTTTCCACACCTAGGATATTATTCAGTGATCAAAAACTGATGAAAATTTTTTGTTCAGAGCATTAAAAAAATGATAATTTTATAATACGAGTTTGTTAATAGACACTGATTTGTAATACCAAAAATTCGTTCTTATTAAGTACGATGCAAATATACTGATTAATTTTTAGTTTTCATAAAATTTCGACTATTGCGACTAACCGTAGTGTCTTTGGCTTGTATAAAATTGACTTTTAAAAATGAAATTTAAATTCTTCACTCCTTTAGAATTCTCTAACGGTCGCGTAAAACTATTAAGAAATTTTCAATTATACACTCAAAGAAAAATTTAACAATGAAATTGTAATTTCAGTACAAAATTTCACAATTTGCATTGTTAAAATAGCGATGACAATTAAGGTTGTCAATTTTTACAATCTGATTGTCAATTTTCTTTAACAATCAAAATGTAAAAATTTGAAATAAAAATTTTGAAAATTTCACAATTTAAATTGTTAAAATTAACAACCGAAATTGTGAAAATTAAAATTTAAAAAATTAAATTTTACATTGAATATTGTAAATCTTTACAATTTTAATTGTTAATCGCGGTCACCCCCATCTAAGTGAAGATTATCCTTGATGTTGCTTAACTTCTAAAATTTTTACCCCATATCGATATCCATTTTGTATATTTATTTATATAATAGTTGATGACAAAATAAAGTATTTTAATCAAAAAATTTCTTAAATTTGGAATTTAAGATTCTTTTAACATTATTTCAAAATCTTTTGATATTACTAATTCATTTTATTTCTAAAATAGATTGTGTTAAATTTCACTCATTTTTATTCTTTAACTATTTTCATTGTGAATTTTTACAATAAAAATTGTAAAAATTAACAATTAATTGTCTATTTTAAAAAAGAGCAACAAATTATATTTTACAACGAAAATTGCGAAAATCAACAATTTTTTTGTTAAATCTGAGCAAATTTAATTTCACAATTCGAATTGTCAATTTTTTTCTTTGGGTGTACATTTAAGATAGAAATAAATCCAAAATTTATTCTGTAAAATTGTATCGAGTGTCTTTGCCTTTAAATAGAAATTTTTATTCTTCACTGGGTGAAAAGTAAAGAATACATGAATGACAAAGACAATAAAAATAAAAATTGCATGTGACACACACTCATAATAATTGAATTGAATGCAGTAGTTAAAAGTCATATATTAAAATTTATGCTTTATTCAATACCTGAGAACTCTTTGATTTCAGTTTAGTTTCATTATTTTAATTCAAAATTCTTTTTATTTAGCTAAATTAAAGTCGAATAAAACAGAAAAAAAATCATTTTTTATGCCAAATATTCTGTATTGAAGTTCTACAAAAAATCAAAAAGTTCTCAGGCTTTGGCTTTACTTTAGATCAAAATTTTTTATTTGTGTCACTATCGTCGTGTGAGATTTCAGCAATCTGAAAAATAAAGCATGAACTGCCCGATTTCAGGCTGTAAGGCATAAATAAAAGAGTTCGCTAGTAGTTCAGCTAATGGAAGATTAGAAATTTAAATTTTTACTGATTCTTCTTCTGCTCTTCACGACGCCAAATGATCGAATGACAAAATGAGCAACTTGAGCAAAATAAATTTAAATTTACCGTTGGCGGTTATAATTCGTAAAAGCGTTACAATCAGTGTTGTTACACAGGCGGCCTGTTATTGCCTGTGATAATATTTACAAAAAATTCCGCTAGATGGCGCTTTAAAACGATCTAAGCGGAATTTTTTGTAAATATTATCACAGGCAATCACAGGCCGCCTGTGTAACAACACTGGTTACAATTATAATTCTTATAAATTAAATAGAAATGTCGTGTTGACGACAGTCACATGAGAAAAAAATTATATGATTGATATTGTATGTGAAATTAAATATTTTTTTTTAACTAATTGATATTCAACCAGACATTTCACATTTCACATTTCAATCAACAACCTTTTAAATTATGCGCGCAATAATAAAATTAACAATTTCAATTATGCATATTTTTTTGACAAATTTGCCAATTGCAATTAATTTCTTTTCACAGTCAATTTTTAATATCACAGTAGACAAGTTGAAAAATTAGCAATGAAATTTCCAAATGGCTCATTCAATCCTTTCCTATCGCATGATGATTGGATTAAAAAGAATATAACAAAAGACACACCGCTCAATCTTTTACCATCAATTCCTGAATTTTATGCTAATCAAGAAATTTTCGTGACTGGATTTTCAGGATTTATTGGAAAAGTTTTGATAGAGAAATTGCTGAGATCTTGTCCTGAAATTAAAGCAATTTATGTGCTATTAAGAGCTAAAAAAGGACAAACAATCGAAGAAAGATTAGAAAAATTAACTAAAGAAGTTGTTTTCGACCTTCTGAGACAAGAAAATCCAAATTTTGCTGATAAAATTATTCCAATTGAAGGCAATGTGATGGAATTAAATTTAGGAATATCAAATGAAAATTTTGAGACAATCAAAAATGTTTCAATTGTTTTTCATTCAGCTGCAAGTGTTCGCTTTGATGATACTTTTAAATATGCTATTTTGACTAATACAAGAGGCACACGTGAGGTCATGAAACTTGCAGAAAAGTTTAAAAACATCAAAGTTGTTATGCATGTGTCAACAACTTACAGCAATGTTCATTTAGAAACTGTTGAAGAAAAACTTTATCCATCATTGGCTGATTGGGAAGACACAATTAAAATTTGTGAAAATTTTGATCAAAATCAAGTTGATATTTTGACTCGTCATTACATTAATTTTATGCCAAATACTTATGTGTTTTCAAAAAATCTTGCTGAACATGTTTCTTATAGTTTTCGTGAAAAACTTCCAATTGTAATTTTTAGACCTTCAATTGTGATGTCTTCCTACACTGAACCATTTGCTGGATATGTAAAATTTTACTTTCATTTAAGATTTTTCAATGTTTTGACTTTAATTTTCAATTCAGGTTGATAATTTTAATGGTCCAATGGGAATTTTGTTAGCATCTGCAATTGGAATTAGTAAAACAATGTATTGTGATAAAAAGAATGTTTTAGATGTTTTACCAGTTGATGTTTGTGTTAAAGCTATGATTATTTGTGCATGGAAAAGAGCTCATGAAATAGAGTAAGTAAAATTTTGATTTTTGAGGTTTTAGTAGAAATATTTCTGTTAAAATTTAAATTTTAAAACTTAGAAAATTAAGGGCAATTCCACGAATGACAAATTTCTCCAAAAAAATTCTACTTTCTCATTTTTCTCTTTAATTTTTGATCTAGACTTTTCCAAAGTTGGTTACAGTTATGTCAAAACGATGAATAGATCATATAAACTTATTTGTGAAGCTTAAAAGTCTTTCATTTTGTTGGAAACTGATTTTTAACAAGCGTTTCTCGCTAACAAAATTTTGTGTTTTTGACATATTTTTGCAATAAAAATCTTAGTTTAGTTCATAAGGGACACAAGCTTTATTTTCCATACTAGTTTTAGTAGCCTAAAATCAACGATTTCTAGGAGAATTTAGCGTTTCTCGCTAACAGGAATTAGATTTTATAGAGAATAAAAGCGTTTGGAGAAGTTTTAAAATTTTTGTTTACAAAAACTGAAAAATCATTTTTGCTTGTTAATTCTTCATCCTTTTCTTTTTAAAGCACTATTTGTAATTGCTATATTAATTTAGAATATGATTCATTAAGAGAAATAGAAAATTAAAACAGAAAATTTTTTGAACAAAAACAAGTAGGGAAAGAAGTAACTCCAAAATTTTAAATTAGAAATCGTAAAAATTCTGCTGGGCCCTCTTAAGCTTCAATTTAAATGTTTTAAAATAAAAATTCTTTAAATTTAAAGAAACAACACACCACCAGTGATGAATGCAGCTTGTGGAAATAAAATTAAAGTTACAGTTAAACAGTTCCTTGATATAGGAATTCATGGTATTTGTGAAGAGTTTCCAATGGGTAAAAAAATGGTTATGCTTCCATTTGGTGGTGTCACATTGTGCAAGACTTGGAATTTCATCCGTTTGGTAATTTTACAACTTTCACTTGCTGTTGTGGTTGATTTGGTTTTAAAATTCAAAGGAAAACGACCAAGGTGAAAAAACAATCCTAAATAGAAATCAAAAATACGTTTTTGGCATGTTTATTTTGGTTACTCAAAAACAAATTTTCATAAAATTTTGAATTTTTAGATTGATGAAACTACAAAGAAAAATGTATGAAGCAAACAAAGCTCTTTCACATTTTGTCACACACAATTGGAATTTTAAAAATGAAAGTTTTATTAATTTGTGCACATATTTGAAACCAGAAGATGTCTCATCATTTGAGTATAGAACATTTTTCACTACTGACATTATAAATTATTCAAGATACGTTTGTTACGGCTTTAGAAGATATTTATTGAAATTAAAAGATGAAGATTTGGAAAAAGATCGTCGAAAAATTAAAATTATCTCTTTTGTAATTACTGTTATTAAATGCATTCTTGCTTTGACAATTTTTGGTCTAATTTTCTTCAAATATAATGCAAGTAATCTTTTATAGTGATTTTTTGAAACTTAATATGGTGAATTGAAAGATAAATAATAAAATAAAAGTTGATTGTCTTTTGAAAAAAACATTTTAGTTATTTTATTTTCCCGAATAACCAAAAATACGTTTTGCTTTCCAATTGCTTGCTTTTAGCATGCCAAAGCATGCCAAACAGAAAGCGTAACGTATTTTTGGTTATTCAAGTTCATTTCTTGTGCTTTATGACCGTTTTGTAACTGTTTCTTGCAAAAATATTTGTAAATCATACTCATTAATGCAAACACAAAAACTAATGAGCATTTGAACACCCAAATATCAAAAGAAAAGTATTGAAACACTCAAACATATAATGTTGAGCACTAAAACTCTTAAAGTCTAAGGCTTACCATTGAAACACTAAAAAAATTAGTACTGAGTAACAAAACACTCATACAATAAGTGCTGAGCACTGAAATATTCAATATGTTATGATTTTGAAAGTCTAAGGCAAAGCCGAAATCGACTAAATTTAGTCGGCTTAGCTTATAACTTTTAGTCGATTTCGGGCTCTAGTCTAAGGCTTTTTGAAGCACTTAAATTGAGCACTCAAGCATTTAGTGCTGATTACTAAAACACTTAAACACTTAGTTCAAAGCATTAAAACACTCAAACACTAAATGATTAGAATCACAAAACTCAAAAACTGCATTAAGCATTGAAATGCTCAATAAATAGTTATTGAGCACTAAATTTATCAAAGTTTTAAGCTTAACGCTGAATCATTCAAAAATTCAATACTGAACACTAAAACACTCAAATACTTAGTGCTGAGCATTTCAATTCTCAATAAATAAATTCTGAGCACTAAAGCAGAGATATAAAAGTAGAATCTACTTTATTTTTTTGGCTACTTTCTATAGTAAATTTTGGTTACTGGCTACGGACCAGTAATCTAACAACTCTATACTAAAGATTCCAAAATTTTAGGTTACACAATATAGAACATTGAAACACTCAAATGCTTAGTAAAAATCCTAAAATATTTTGTTAAGCATTAAAACTCTCAAAATTCAAACATTCAGTGCTGAGCATTGAGACACAGTGTTTGAATGTTGAGCACTAAAACATTCAAATATTTGTGTTAAGCATCAAAAACTTTAAAAATACTGATTAAATAGTAATTAGTCAGACATCATTCAACTATATATATTGTCTAGAATATTTCATGCGACATAACAATGAAAATGAATATAATGCACATGCAAAAACCACTCATTTAGTAGTATAGAAATATACCGATGTGATGTCTCATGATATTGTTGGTGACACCTTTTTACAGTCAATGTTGATAAATTGAGTACATTTTACATCTATTCATCCTCATATATTCATGAACATTCATCAAGAGATGTAAAAAAAGATGATAGAAGAAGAAGAAGTTGATTTCAGTTTATCATGTTTGTATTTGTTTCAGTGATGTTTATTCAATGTCCTTTTACTCTTATAAAATGAAACTCCATCATGTCTTAAATTAAAATGTCTTTTAATTCCTATCCAATATCCTCTCATTTCTCTCTTTTTTGTTGACAATCAACCCATATGCAAAAGAGAATCATAAAACATTTTAATCCATGAATGACCTTAATTCACATTTAATGTAAAA
>JACWBX010001952.1:0-19729 GCA_014622435.1 Polypedilum pembai | reverse complement strand
TCCGCTATGGAAATTGTAGATGGCGCCTTAATTATTTTGAAGCGACATCTACAATTTCCATAGCGGAATTTTTTGTAACTATTATCACAGGCTGCCTGTGTAACGACACTGCTTGAATAGTGCGAGAAATAAAAAACAAAGCAGCGGGAGTCGAAAAACTCACATTCAATGACTCATTAAATTTTTTTATTCCAATTTCTTTTATGATTTAATGTCACTAAAATGAATATTAAATAGTGAAAATGCCTAGGCAAGGACGCTCGATTATCATTTTTTTTCAAGTTAAATAACTATTTTCTTCAAAATTATCATAAAAGAAGTAAAATTAAAAAATTATTAAATAAAATGCTCAAAAACACTAAAAAGCAAGGCGAAAACAATCGACATTTTAGAAAATAAAAAACCCAAAAACCATAAGTACAAACCGTGGTAGTCCAGACAGAAAAAGTGACAGTTTGATAGTTGCACACCCTTCTTCGAAAATACAAAATTTAGATTTCTTTATTTATTCTGCTTTCAAATTGTTTTTAAGTAAAGAAAATTAATAAGAAACAAACGATAACTAAATCTGTGAATGCAGAAAGGAACTAAATACTTTAAATTTGTTATTTTTATAAATGAAATTTTTTGTTTTCGAAAAAAATTTTACGCGTAGTTGCTTACCACCGGGAATTCCGAAAACCTTATTTGACCGTTATTTTTTATCGATCTGGACTACCAGGATACAAACAAATCTACGCTTTAGTAGGATTCATCTAGCGAAAATCAGCTGCAGTTTCTAGCTGCTTTCTATAAAATTGCAATTAATGCTTTGCTGAAAAACTATGAAAATTGTTAAATTTGCAAAAATGAAAAGCCGTTTGTAGCGCCATCTATATTTGAAAATTCAACTATGTTCGAGAATCGTTCTAGAACATATTAAGAAGAAAGAATAGGAATAAAACTTTAACAATAAGTGACAAATTAAAAATTTCTCATTTCAAAATAATTAAAATTTAAACATAAAAGGATTCACTTCATAAAACTATCTCAAATATCAAAATTTTCACAATTGCAATAATTAATGTTCTAATAATTAAAACTTTTATGAGTGCAAAACTTGCAATATGAGAAAATTAAGAAAAGTTTCTAATTGTTTTTAAACAAATTCAACATAGTCAACATTTTTGTTATTTTCCATCCAATTAATAATTTTTTTTCTCTCTTCTCTCTTCATTCAACATGTTGAGTTATTTTGAATCAACAAAAAAAAGTATTTGAGTGAAAAATTATGTTTATCTAACCCATAGAAAGATCAACGAATATTTTCTGTTGACTTCATTAATTTTTCTTCTTTAATCCACAAATTTCCAAAATAAAAAAAAAATCTTATTTGTTGAATAAAATGAAAAGGGAAAAGGGGCTGAGTTTGAAAAATTCATGAGATAAAATTTTGATTTCTTTGCATACTGTGATCAGAGTTGAAAATGGTTGTTAAATTTCAAATTTCTTTTATTTTTGCTTCAAATCTTGTTCAAATTACTTCCATTATGTTGTATATAGATAGTTTGATCATTGTTTGTTTGTTTTGAACTAATTTCAATTCATTTCAACGAGTATTTGTGATAAATTTTGAGAAAATTTCTTTCAAAAATTTTAAATTTTTGTTTACAAAAAGAATTTGTGGTGAAAAAGTTTTTGTGGTGAAAAATAATTTTGTGGTGAATAAATAATTTAGCATATAAAATTCTTTTTCGTAGTCTGGTTGACTTTCAACTCAAAATTCTTTTTATATTTGTGAAAAACAAAATAAATTTTTGTTTTCAAAAAGAGCTTAAGAAGAATAAAATTTTAATGGTGAAAAGAAATTAGTAGTGAATAAAAAATTTGTGGTGAAAAACTTTTAGTGGTGAAGAAACAATTTAAAATAAAAATTTATTTCTTCACATTCTAGCTTATGTTCACTCCCTATGAAAAAAAAAATATATATATTTTAAAACAAATAAAAAACGGACTGTCATGAGTTATGTTATTTTGTTTTATAATTTTTATTTTTAATGTGTAGCATGCAGCTCCTGCTACTATCATGAACATCGAACGAAATGAGCTACTCCAGAGAGAGAATATTCTTTTTTTTTCCAATTTAAATTTAGATTGAGCTAAAAAAGAAAAAAGTTTTTTTATTAGCTCACGGGAGAAATATTTTTTCTAACATGATAAATAAACTATCATGAGACAGAGGCAAATTGTGTAATGACGCTTGTTAATAACTTTGAAATTAATGGAGAACATTGAAATGTGAGGATGAAAAAATGTTTTGTTGACACACGGAAATTGCTTTTCATTCTTCTTTCTTCATGTAACAGCAAACAAGTCAATGTGTGGGTGAAAATGTGCTTATTGCTAAAATTTACAACTTAATTAGTACATGCTACACTAAATTTTGAACCTTAATTGAAATAATTGGGCATAAAAAATTGCTTTAGTGTAATTTGTTATTTTTTAATTAGTCAAGTAAGACTTTCAGCTCGAAATTGTCATGAAAATTTTTAGTTTAATATTTTTGTACTTTTCTTTTGGTATTTTACATGGATTTGAAAAGAATCAAGTTAAAATTAATTTTCAGTGAGTAAAAATTATTTTAATATTGAAAAGTTTTAATATAAATTTTGACCGTTAAAATTTAAATTTCAAATGTTTTCATTCCCATTTTCGAATTTTCGAAACTTTCGAAATTCATTTTCGAAAATTATTTTTAAAATAAAAATCAAAGTAATTAAAGTTTTAAGCTGAAATGTTTTGAGAAATAAAGCTTGTTTTGATTAAATTACAATATCATGATGTAGTAAAAATGATTTTCATCAACAACGATTTCAAAATTTTTGAAAATTTCAAAATCGCCTTATTTACTCTATAAAATCCAAATTTTGTACTTAAGTGACGCTATTTTCTCCTATAAATCGTTGTTTTTAAGCTACAGACTGTATTTTGATAGATAAAGCATCATTTTTAGATGCCTAAAAACTTTTCTTTGAGTTATTTTAGTCCAAAATAAAGCGAAAATTTACAAAAATATGCGAGAAAACAATATTTTTGTACCTAAGTGACGCTTTTCAAAAATCAATTTTCAGTTAAATTAAAGACTTTAAAGTTCTTAAACTAGTCTTAAATGCTGCATCTATCGTTTTGACACGTGTGTCTTTAGTAATAAGAGAGAAATTTGTAAAAGTTGATTTTTTTGTAAACAAACTTTTCAAATTTCAAATGATTTCGAAATTCGAGTTAACAGTCAAGTGTCAGTCCGCCGTCTACATATAAAGTTTCTTAGATGGTGGATTTTAAGATGAATTTTATATAGAAAATATCTGCTAAAGTTTCGTAGTGTTAATAAAAATTTCAACCGTTAAAATTTAAATTTCAAATGTTTTCATTTTCGAAATTCGAAATTAAAATTTTCGAAAATTATCTTTCAAATAAGATCAAAATAATTGAAGATTTAAGCTAAACTAAAGTTAACAGTCAAGTTTCAGCAAGGCAAAATAATGTGTTTTTTACTACAATTTGCCACATGAAATAACATTTAACCACATATTATACAAGTTATTTTGCCTTGAGTTTCAGTCCATTGTCTACATACATAAAGACTCTTAGACGGCGAATTTTAGAGTAAATTTCATCACATAAAAAATATCTGCTAAAGTCTGCTATTGGTTAGATTTAAACTTGATTGTTTTGCACTTCTCAGAGCTCGAAGTCGAATAAATTAAGTCAACTTTGGGCTCTGGCATTTTCCTTGGTGTTAAATTTTGAATTAAAATTATTTCTTTTCAGTACAAAACATTGTAAACATGAATTTTCTTTAAACAATTTTCAACTAATCTTAAATCATTGCTTATTTGACAAATCTAAGCCAACTGTCATGTACATTCACGGATATGTTGAAAATGAAAATTTTCCAACAGTTAAAAAAATCATTGACGTTTTTAAAGAACGAAATGATCACAATATTTTGATTTGTGACTGGGGAAGTCATTCAGTGAATTTCTATTTAAGCGTTGTCATACCAAAGTTGAAAAAGATTGGAGAAAAAATTGCTGATAAATTGAAAGAATTTTTTGATGCTGGATATGAAGTTGAAAAGTTTTATCTTGTTGGACATTCATTGGGTAAACTTTTTTTTAACTTTTTGTCTTTAAATTTTCATCACCAGTAACATTTTTTAAGGAGCTCAAGTTAGTGGTTTAATTGGAAGAAAGTTGAAAAAAGTTTATGGAATTGAACTTGAAAGAATTACTGGTAAAAGTTTTTAAATATAAAAAAATTATTTGTTAAATTTCTCATGTTTTAGGATTAGATCCAGCTCAACCAGCTTTTTATCCACCAATTTACAGAGATTTTCAAGCAATTTCTGCATCCGATGCGTAAGTTTTTTAGTCAGTTGTGGACACACAAAAAGAGCAAGAATGAGCAAAAAGAAATCAAGCAAGATCAATTGGGAGAAAAAATTTTGCTCTTTGCTGCTCACACTTTCTCCAATTTGATCTGTTTTGCTTCGATCGGATATTTTTTAGTCCATATTCAACCTTTTTTGTGTCCACACCTGGAATTTTATTAAAGTTAAAAACAGGGTTGACAGTACAGCTGTATATAGTGCTAAAGTAACTAAGGCGACTGGAAAAAGGTAGCGCTGGGCTTGCCGATGCCGGCACTACGACTAAAGCTAGAGCTTCGCTCACCAGAGTGCCGGTAATGACAGGCATGTAGTTATTGACGGCTGTGACGGCAGTTCATTGAGCTGACAATGCCGGCGCCGTTAAAATACCAAAATCTTAACTTTAGTTTAAAAAATTGAAGCTGAAATCTGCGCAAAGTTCTGCAGACAAAACTGCAGTTAATCTCTAGACAAATTTTCTGCAGATTATCCTTCGGCTCGGTAGCTAAAACATTTTTTGCTCACTTTTAATTTTATGTATATCAGCGCCTGAAAATTCAATTAAATTTTTAAAAATTTCACTAAATAAATTTTCTTTTCTAGTAAATTTGTTGATATAATTCACACAAGTCGCGGACTAGGAACAATCAAGTCCACTGGAACTGCAGATTTTTATCCAAATTTTAATTCTTTATCATCAGCAATGGCTGGTTGTAAAAATGGAATTTTTAATTTAGTAAATGAACTTTGCAATCATCAAATGTCAGTTTATTACTTTGCTGAATCAGTGAAAAATCCTAAAATATTTTTAGCTATCAAAGCTAATAATTCTGAGGATTTCGAGAATGGAAATATTGCAGATTACAGTAAAACAGTTTTGATGGGTTTTGGATGTTCTAAAAAGTAATTGAAATTTTAATTTTTCTGACTTTTTAACCGATGCTTATTTATTGAATATTTTAGCTCCTTAGGTAATTTTTATCTTCAAACTGATGCTGAATCGCCATATGGAAAAGGTTTAGATGGAATTTTCTATGAAGAAGATAAAGAAAAAAATTTTATTTCTTCATTTTTATCAATTTTTCTTTGAAATATTTTATAAAACATAAAGAATTTGGCACTTGTATACATACTTGACTTGCAACTTGCATGCAAGTTGACTTAGTCGAAAATGCCTCTAGTTCATTCAAATTTTATTGATTTTGATCGAAAGTTGGTAAAATTTTATAAAAATATAATAATTGAACAAATTAGACAAAATCTGAGTGAATTCGAGACATTTTTGAGAAAGTCAAGTTGCATGCAAGTTGATTAAAATAAAAATTTCTCTTAAATCATTTAGATTTAATTTAATTTAATCGAAATTCGAGAAATTTATATAAAAATCAATGATTCTTAAATTTACTAAGTATTTTGATCAAATTAAAATCTGAATGAGCTAAAGTCAACTTGCATGCAACTTGCACAGAAAAAGTCAAGTCAAGTGTCAAACCCTAGAAAATAAATTAAAAGTCACAAAAGTTTTTTTCTCTATTGACAATTGCATTAGTCGATTGAATTAAAAAGAAAGAAAATTTTTCCACTTCAATTGACTTTTGAGAGAAAATAAATAAATTTTTTCCTCACAATAACATTATGAACTTTTTCATACAGTCACTTGCTCATATCTCACAGACAATGAAAGAAGAAGAAAGAATGAACTTTTCTCGTCTTAATCCCACAAAACTTTTGCTTGTTATTTTGACTTTTTTCCTCAGCATTATATGCAGTTTTTCTTCGCCTTACAGTAGTTATGTTCTCAGCTCCTTATGACTTGTTTGTCTATTGCATTCTGAGAGGATTATGAAAGAGAGAGCAGAGCAGAGGCAAGAAACACACAAATAAGCTTACTGAATGAAGTTATTTAAACAAGACTTTACTATGCGCTTAAAAACTTTCTCGTTTCAATATTTCATCATAGAGAAATGTAGATAAAAGCTAAAGAAAATTTTACAGCATATGGAAAAGTAGAATGAAAAATTTTTTACATGCGAGACATTTTAAGTGATTAAATTAAATATTTTGATAATAAATTATCAACTTTTTCGTTGTATGACAAAATACGCTTCAAATTGAAACAGCTACAAACAATGCCTTATGCTTCACACAAAAACTGTAATGAGCTTTGAAATGCTCAATAAATAAGTGCTGAGCAGCAAAATTTTCAAGGTCTAAGGTTTAGTGTTAAAATTATCAACTCTCAAATATAATTTTGAGCTTGAAATATTTAAACGTTTAGTACTAAGCACTGAAACACTCAAATCTAAAGTGCTGAGCACTCAAACACTTAGTGCTGAGCACTAGAGCACTTAAATGTATGTGTCAGAGTTGTAAAAGTTGAATCTACTTCGTAGCTTTTAGTTATTTTCTACAGTAGATTTTGGTTACTGGCTACGGATCAGAAAATCAAAAACTCTGATATATGTTAAGCAACAAAACTTCAAAATAAACTTTATATTACTTACTAAATAGTAATTAGTTGATAACAACTGATAGTAACTGATAGCTTCATACATTAGTCAATTAAAAATATTGTTCAAAAATAAAATTTTATTATTAATATATGTGCAGAATAATAATAATTTTGTTGATGATGAATATAAATTTATGCAAAAATAATAAAAACGAGTCGAAAGAGTCAAGAGTTTGTGATGTCTAGTTGATTTACATAATGCAACATTATGTTGATATAAAGCGATAGAATCAACAAATGATGTCGAACGAACAGAGAGCAAAATTGCAATGCATGCAGGTATGGTGGCGTATGTAAATTGCAATTGTGAGTAGAGGAGAAGATGAGAAGCTCATTATAATGCAAATTGTGTGCTGCACACAGTTCAAAATGTTCAACATTCAACCTCACTAAAAGCGGAAGATACGTTCATAGAATCGCTGATTATTATAACTCAATTATTGTCGATTGTTTATACCTACAGCCACATATGAGCTTGCAAAATATCGAAAATCATTGATGCATGCAATTGCTTAATTTTTTTTTGTATCAAAATATAAAGAAATATTTATAGATTTCTTAAGATTAGATAAAAAAAAGTCATAAATGAAGATTCTTTGAATTGCAAATTTAATTCTCATTTTTATTGCTCACAAATTTCGAGAACAATGAGAAAATAAAATAAATTGAAATTGGAACTATAAATATAAATTTTTATTTTCCTTACTCATCATCATCATTATAAACATTGATTTTTTTTCTTCTCTTTTTATAGTGAGCGAATAAGAGTGAGAGAAAATTTATTGAACTGATGTCGAAGAAGAGCGTTAAAGTTATTTAATTGCAATCTTTTTTTTTATATTTTTTGATTGCTCATTGTTCTGAATCTGTTTGAAAATTACTCAAGAGTTTTTAGCACATTTTTGTATAAAAAATGAAGCTTGAAAGATCATTTTGGTTGACTGACCGAGACCTTGAAAAATTTCGTAATTAGAGACTTATGATTTTTACGAGGCAAATGAACTTCTGTAAAAACTGTATAAAGTGACAAAACGTGACATAAATTTAAAGTTCTTTTTTTCTATTGGATTTAGCGGGCCAAGACATTTGTAAATCACACACAATAATTACAAAGAGAAAAAACTTTTTTAACTGATATAAAGTCACTTTATAAGATTCAACTTTATGCCAATTAAAAAGTTTTTTATTTCGTATATTGAGCAACAAACTACACATGAACATTTGATGTTGAATATTAAAACACTCAAAAACTTTACTGAGAATTGAAATGCTTAATAAACAACCACTAAGCACCAATAATCTTAAAGTCCAAGGTTTAGCGTTGTAAAACTCAAATAGAATATTCAAAAACACTTAGTGCTGAGCACTAAAACATTCAAGCACTTAGTGCTGAGCACTAAAACACTGTGTTGAGCATCAAAACATTTAGAATTGACGTTAGTATACAAATTATATAGTGGTTAGTATCAATTGATAGCAATTGTAAGAAATTTGCTTCATGATTTTTGATTTCATACTAAATTCTTTAAAAAATTGTTACCATTGCTTGGTTAAATAATTTTTAAGTTGTAATTTAAAATATTGTGGAAGCAAATGGAAACTTCAGTCAATCATATAAAAAACTGATTTGAAAGTTATCATTGATTGCATTTCTCTGATAAATACAAAAGGATGTTTTTTGCTTTTGATTTGTGCTATCGAGTTACTGGCTTATTACTTTATTAGAAATTTTTCACTAATTGCATTAGTAGAGAAATTATCAAATAAAATTTTTTATATTGAAAAAATGTAAACCCTGGGGGGCCAAACAGGATTTTTTTCCGTTAAATTTTTTGAAATTTGAATTGAAATTTTTGCTATTTCCCCCAAAAAATTGATGAAAATCTTCGAAAATTTTAAAAAATTTATGTATCCGTTACGAAAAAAGCATTTTTATTCCCACATTTAGGCATAAATTGAAATAAATATCAATGGTCTAATGTTCAAAATGAATAAAAAACATTGATTCAATCAATAAATAAAAGATTGTGAATTTGTTACCATTATTTGCGTGTTTTTAACGGTAGTTCTTAATTTGAAATAAGTACCAAAAAATGCGCGCCAATTCAAATTAAGTACCAAAACGGTCTGTTTGGCCTCCCAGGATGTAAACATAATTTTCTTTCGCCTTCTAAGTTTCTTCTCGCGTCATTTTATTCAATTTAAATTTGATTTGACCGTTATTTTTAAAACTAAAATAAACGCTCTAAATAATGAGTTTAAAAATACAAATTATTATGGTATTTGTATTAAATTTTAAAATTTTTGTCAGATGAACAGTACAAAGGTACTCTTTCGAGCTGTCTCTAATTGTCCGTCAGGTACTTTTCCACTAGGTTATTCGCGGACATGACAAAGCTTAAAATTAAACTTTTCAACTACTCAAGTCGTGATTGGCAGGAACTATTTTGTTCTTTCAACAATTTTTAAAATAAATAAATGCGCTTAAGAATTCCAATCAATGGACATGTTCTGTTAAAATCTTTTCTTTTTGAAGTTTTTTATGAAAGCGCTTTGAATGAGAAATTACTCGATAATTATTATGATAGTTTATGAACACGACTATTAAAAGAATGAAATCAATGAGAAATCGTTAAAAGTTTATTTCACTCTTGAAATTTATTGTTACTGATCTCATCTGCTGAAATTAATTTTTCAGTAGCAACTTTTATGAGCAAATTAATCTTTTAAATTGTTTGTCTAGAAATGTTTAAAAATAAATTTTTCTCTTCAACACATTAACAAATAAATATTTTTTTCTAAGAATTATTTCATGCAAAAAGTCCAATTAGTTGCAGTAACAAAAAAAAACATTCATTTATTGAAATTGCTTAAGAAATTTTCTTCTCATAGCTGGTAAACGAGAAGAAGATTTGAAAGCAGACAAGATGATTACATTTCACTGAAATATGACATTTTCGATGCATTCATGTCTTGCTCGTTCATTTTTATTTCAATCATTCCTAAGAAATTTACCAGCCTGCATACCACACACAATATTCACATAAATTTAACAAAATTGCATGAAAAATCGTGCACAATTTTTTACTTATTATGATTTTTTTTTGCAATTCTTGTTCTTGTTATAAACACACATCACTGCATGCAACCATTATCTGATCTTTTTTTACTTATCATTTTTTTTTAAAAAAAATAGAGAGATCTACTCTCTATTTTTTGGGTGAACCCCACCCAGGGTGACGACCTTACGGTCCGCTTTTATTTACAAAGATTCGCCACTACGGGCTGAGAGGCCTTATAGCGGGCGACACTCGCTTGACAACATCTAAATAACACATTATATAATTCATTTTAAGTAGCTTCCCTAAGTCCATTCTCCTCCCCTGGCTAACGTCTATTGACGGCTCTCGTCACTGTCCAACCCAGGTCCGTTCCATCAACAGACTCGAAAAAACGTCTTTGTTCGGCTACTAAGCAGTCGAAGTATCTAAACTTCTGAAAAACCTGAGAGGTGCACCTGGGATTGAATCCAAGCGGCAGAGCACTGCAAACACTTTTTCAGGTCGAGCTTCCTAGCCATTCGAATGGGGCAAAATGCGAAAATTTTTCCAAAAATTATTTGAATGTATTTTCTGAAAGAGCATAATTGGACGATTCTAAAATGGGTAAAATCATATTTCTAGGTGCTTCCGTTGCCGAGTTATGACAATTTTTGTGTTTTGACAAAGTTATCATTTTTGTCCTTACTTAAACTGCTCTAGTTCAGTCAAATCTCAACCGATTGACCTAAATTTTTTTTAAATGACAGGAATTTGTAATACGCACATTTTGATACCAAATATGTGCTACTTTGACAATATTCATGATCACTACATGCATGAAAATTGTCAAAAATCGTTTTTTTTTTTCCCAACAACTGACTTTACTTCGCCCCAGCTCCTTACCAAAGAAATATTTTTGTTTGCAATTTGTGTTTTATGAAAGCTCTAACTAATATCTAAAAACAATATTCGGCTTTTATTTTTTAAAGCTTTTATTTTAAAGTTCTGAGCTAACGAATATTGAGAGAGAGGGAAATTTTAAATTTTTTTGACTTCGGACAGCTAGTAGGACCATTAAATGTCCATCACTGTTTCTAATTTTTGTCTTATTTGATAGAGAATTTTTCTAGCTTTCAAAAAATGTCAAAAAATGGGGTGCAGTTCTCACGCCCAAGCCTTCAAATTTGCACTTTTTTGATTTTACCTCCTTTAAAAAAATTATTTTAAACCTTAATTTAGGTCATAACTTTTGAAAAGAATATGTTAAAAAAGTGTATTATAGCTCATTTTGAAGGTCTTTGTTTGTAGAATACATAGAAATAAAAAGTATTTGGATGAGTGTCAATCTAAGGCCAGTACATGGTGGTGGGTGGTGAATGGCCATGCACTTAGACTGAAAATTTTTTTTTTCAAAAATTCTTTTAAAATAACATAAAACACAAAAAATACATATTTTTGAACATCATGCACATGTATATGGTGTACCACAGCAGAGGCATGATATCTTTTTTTTTTGAAAAAATTTTTAATTTTATTTTAATGAATTTTTTTACGTATTTTAGGTTCGTTAAACATAAAAAAGATGAAAATTTGCTTTTTTTAAAAATTATTAAAGTGCATGTAATAAGCTTTCATGTCTAAAGAATTACATTTAGAAACTTTTTGACTTACATCATGTCGGACCATCGTGGACTGAACATAGACATCGATCATGAAACTTAAAACTTTTGATGCCATCGTGATTTCGATGTTAAACCTTTTCGACTGATATGTTTTATATAGGAATTTTCAGAGACCATGTTTTGGTCTCTAGAGTGTAAATTCTCAATCATTTTGTCACAAATTTTACTTTTGACAATTTTTCTTTAGATTTTATGACATTTTTGAAGTTTTTTGATCAATATCATGTACTGTTGTTGACCGCTATAGTGTTCATTTTATGACATAGAAACATAATGGTCATGGGTCGATTTGAAACAAAAAAAGATTGTGATGAATTTAGAGTCCGAAACCGTTTTGCAACTAACGAAAATTTAACTAAATTTAGTCGATTGAAAAATTTCAACTAAAAGCTAATTGATTTATGTTTTAATTGACTAAATTTAGTTAAATTTTAGTTTGTTACAATTAAATTTCAAAAACGGGCTCGGACTCTTCATAAATTAAATAAGTTTAATTTTTAAGTAAAAAAAAATAAATAAATAAATATTGAAATGTCTTTGACCTCATCATCGCCTAACCACTATTGTTTTTTCTCTCATTATCATTCTTCTTATTCTCGTTAGATTGGTTTGTTGTGCATACTGCATAAAAAACACGTGAGAGGTAAGAGAGAGAAAAAAATAATAAGTGTGAATGCTTGGACACTTCTTGGAACTAAACAAATGGAGCATTATATGGAAAATTATCATAATTACAATTTTCTCTCTCTCTCTTGATAATGTTCTTTTCAGAGAGCTTTACAGTTCAATAACGATACGACCAAATGATGTTTATCTTAATCGACTCAATTCTCTTTTCTTTACAAGGTAAAATTACTTTTTTAAAAATTAAACAAAAATTAAAATTTAACGGTTTTTTTTTTCAAATTTAAAAATTTAAATTTCAAAAAGTCGTTAAATTTTAAATTTTCAAAAAACCGGTAAATTTAAACTTTTCAAAAGAATTTAATTTCACTTTGTATTTACTTTTGCACTCATCACATCATGAATCATAGCCAAAATAAGTCAGACTAACCAATAGAAGTATTTATATGAACCTAAAAAAATTTGCAAAAATTTGAAATTTCTAAAAGTCGTTACATTTTTAAATTTCTAAAAACCGTTAAATTTTAAAATTGTTATAAATTTAATTTCACCTTGTTTTTACTTTTGCACACATCACAAAGTGGATGAATGTCAAACTAACCATTATAAGTTCTTATCTCTTGTGTCTTCACATGGACGTACTTAACTTAACGGATCTATGTATGCAGTGTTGTGCGCTTTCAATGTGAATATGAATATGTTTATTATCTTTATTGCAATTGGCTTATTAAGAATCAATTTTAAGAAATGATTATGGAAAGATGCTTGTTGCTGTATGAGAGAGAAAGAAGCGATTAGACTTGAGATTAGTCGACACGAGAAAATTGTGTTAATGTCGATAATTCGAAGTTTCCGTTAAATGTTTATCTTTAGCTTTAAGTCAGGAATGTTGTGCATAATTTTTTTTATTTGATTATCGATTTGAAATGAAGTGAAAACAGTGTTGCTGATGATTTTATTGAGATTTAAAAAATAAACATTTGATTTTGAATAATTTATAAATAGATAAATTTTTTTTTACATGAAAATTTCTCTTGGTAAGAAATTCAAGATAATATCAGAAAAAAACTTTAAGTTTTCGTTTAAAAAAAGCTAAAATAATTTCCTTTTCACTTCCTGCAGTAATCTTCATTTCCATTTTTAATAAAATTTACATAATTTCTAGAAGGAAATTTTTTATGGTAACAACGCAAAGCATAGTTTGTAGTAAGAACCAAAAGAAAACATTGTCTGTAAACATTTTTGTTAAGACGAAATTTTAATAAAATATTTTTGCAACATTTAAATTTTTTTAAAAATATTCTGTCTGCTACAATCTTTGTCTAAAAGTTCATAAAACTAACATTGCTACGAACATTGCTTGGAACGCGCTCTAAAAGTTAAGGTCCCCCATGATAGTTTGGTTGAGATTTTCTGTAGTGCGACAGCAAAATGAAGTCACTCAAGCGGCTTCATTAATGAGAATAAAAAACTTATTTGAAATTCACTAGTAGCAGTCATTAGCTTCTCTGCAAACATGTAAAAAGCGTACAGCCGATGCTATCATGTGTCGGGTGCGGAAGTTTAGGATTAGAACACAATAGGATCTTTAGTCTACGTGGTCTATGAGCTAGCAATTCGTAGGCATTTACGCGTAGGCAAAACTTTTTGCCTAGAATCTATAATTTTTGCGTAAGGTCTACAAAAATTTTGTAGTTTTGTCTACAACTTCGCGTAGTTCTACCTACGTAGGTAAATGTTGTAGACCCTTGGTACCTACGTAGCAACACTGCATAGAATCTCTGAACCAATCATTTATTCGTAAAGTTTGAGCATTAGAAAAATTCTATAAAAAAAAGCTGAGCATCAAGACACATAAAATCGTAAGTTCTGAGCACTTAGAAACACAATTAATAGTAATGAGCATTAAAAATTGTTCTTTACAATAAATTTGACATGAATTGATCTTTTTAATGCAATATAAACTCAAGTTTCAGTCTCCCATCCATATATAAATTGTCTTAGACGGCGGATTTTGAGGCAAATTTAATATAAAATTTTTTGCTAAAGTCTACTGTTGATAAATTTAAATTTGAATGTACGATGGGTAATGATGAATGTAGACAGACATATATTGATTATCAAGAATAAAATTCTCAATGTAATCATATTTTTTCAATACTTGTCAAAATTTCATAAAAAAAATGTAGAAAATTTTCCTCATCAAAATTTTGCAGAAAGCGTAAAAAAGAAAAATTTCTTTAATTTCCTTTTCATTCATTTACTCAATGATGTCAATGTTTTCATCTTTTTTTCTTCTCTTCACAAATGTTGTCCAAAAAGAAGAAAAAGAAAGAAAGAAAAAATAACGTGTGTAAGTAGTAGATTGTCTAGCACATTCATTCCAATTTATTCTCGTGTCCGACGCCCGAGAGAGAGAGAGAGAAAGAAAAATATTACAGAGTGAGGAGAAAGAAATTTCTTCTTGTCTTCCACAAACAAGCGCGAATGTTCTCATCATACTCTCATTTTCACTCGTGTATTTATATTACTTACAAACCGAGACACTAAAAGCAAGAAGCAGTAGCAGTCAGAATTTTACACATGTATACAGCAACAACACATGAAAGAGAGTCATGAAAATTCATTCTACAGTCATGAGAGAAAAAGAAAACTTTGCGAATGTATTCAAATGTCTGGATAACAAACACATGCGTAGTTGGCACCGTCTAGCACGAATTCATTCGATGCTTTTACTGGTAGACAGATGAGCAGGGTTGAGTTATTGTAAAATACGTCTCATGTGAGTTTATTACTCATGGCCTAGCACACAGAAAATTTATACAATGTATTAGTGATGATGGTGGAAGCGACAATTTTTCTATCATTGTCTTGGTATGTTTGTGTCGACACATAATGTAAAGTGAAATATTTTGTTTAAAGAAAAACTATCGTTGGCCTCGCTGAAGGGTGGCATGGGTGCGAGTCCTTTCTCAATGAAATACTATCGCGTGTTGGCGACTCTACACACGCACTGGATGTCATAAAATTTCTTTTTTTTTTTGCGTAGCAAGTTGCTCAAATGTTGAAGACGGGTTGTTGTGGCGGCCTCGACGTAAAGAAAAAGAAGGAAAAATATTGACATTTTTTACTGCTGATTGCTGCCAGTGTGGTCCTACGCAAAAATATTTTTCTTTTCTCTTCTTTTGTGTGAGTTTGTGCGTGTTGCGTTGTGCGTGGTGTATTTTATGGCAGATTCACGAGCTTTCTTCTTATTCTTTTATTATTTTTGAATGGAAAAATTTGTCGATTGAAGTTTTAAATGTTTTCTTTTCTTTAATGGAAAAATTTAGACTTGCGATTTGTTCAAAAACATTAAAGTTTTTAAATAATTAGTGTTAATCATTGAAAAATTTATATTTTTAGTACTGAGCACTAAAACACTCTAATACTTATTTCTGAGCACAATTCACTTAATCTCTTTTGGTTGAGCACTAAAACACTCAAACAATTTGATATGAGCATTGAAATATTTCAATACTGAGATCTAAAACACTTAATTCTAAACTCTTTAAGCAAAAATTTTGTGCCGAGTACTTGAACATTCTAAAATTTTTAGCTAAGCATTGAAACACTAAAACATTTTGTGCTGAGCATTGAAAAATTTAAATATTAGTGCTGAGCACTACACAACTCAAACACTTTTAGCTGCTCAAAACACTTAAAAACTTTGTGTTAAGCACTAAAACTTTTTGCTGAGCATAGAAAAATTTAAATAATTTGTGCTAAACTCTAAAACACTCAAATATTTTGTGCTGAGCATTAAACACTCAAACATCGAGTGATCATTTGTTTTCACAAAACAGATTCATTTTGTACAGAATTTGTAAAATTAAAAAAGTAACTTTTTTC
The DNA here is from genome assembly GCA_014622435.1 of Polypedilum pembai. Lineage (NCBI taxonomy): Eukaryota > Metazoa > Arthropoda > Insecta > Diptera > Chironomidae > Polypedilum > Polypedilum pembai. The sequence goes on along the minus strand of JACWBX010001952.1, from coordinate 3,568 downwards.
ATAATTTCAAAGTAAATGATTTTATTTTCTAGAATAAGAATTTGTTTTATCCCCAAATATTTTGACAATACTTAAAAAAGAGAAAAAAAGGGTTGATCACAAATTATTAACTTTCTCATACTCATAATATCATGCTTTTATCTTTTTTGTTGTTTAACTCAAAAATTATGTACGATATGTTTCATATATGTGATTTTTTTTTCTTCTCTTTTTTCTCCCTTACATCTCTCAAATACGAGAGGAAAAAAATTTTTAATAAAAAAGTTTTTTAAGCAAAATTATTTTATTATGTTTGTTGGTTTTTATGATGATAATTTGAAATGATATTTTGTATTTTTTTTTTATCTTTTATGTGTTTGTAACTTTTTAAAGTTTTTGTCTTTAAATAAAGTCAACACTTGCATACGTTCTTACTTGACTTTTTTTATGCAAGTTGACTTACTTAAAAATGTCTCTAGTAAATTTTAATCTTAAGTTTATTAAATAAAAATTGAATAAATTAAACAAGCTTTGAGTAAGTCAACTTGCATGCTAGTGCAAAACTCTAATTTTAATAAACAAGTAAATCAATCTCGACGCCCGATTCTGCTAGTCAGAAATTATATTGCATTTTTGTCGTGACAGATCAGTATGTTTGGCGACATATTTCATAATCTAATCTCAAATGTTTGAAAAATTTTGAAATTTTTGAAGTTCATGTCCTTGTGCCTGGAGTACATGGCCTACGGCAAGATGCCTGAAAATTTTCAAAATTTGTTTTCTTTGCTTTTTATGCAATTCTAAACGTTTTAAGCAAAAAAAATTTTTTTGACCAAAGATCATGGCCCACTGCCATGTACCGGCATGCATTCCAAAAAATCTCTTTTGAAAGCTCATCTACGGGTTAAGACCTTTCCAGAAAGTCTTCGATCATCTTTCTACTACTTTCCGTTATCGAGTTATGACTAGTCCAGTCGACCAGCCAGCCATATTGGTCATATAAGCGTATTTTCAAAATTATGTAAATGCAACAAGAACTGCAGCTAGGTAAATTTTTTAATATCTTTAAATATCAAAGGTGATAAAATAAATTTTATTGCGCTTCTCCTCTTACACTTGATTTTCATTTCATTCGAGTGTGTGTACTTTATGACACTGTTGTGATGTAAATAAATTCGTCTTATATGAAACGAAATGAAAAGCTATAAAAAAAAGAAGAAACCTGTGTGAATATTTATGAGACAGACTGATTTTTATTAATTATCGCAATTCTTCGCGCTCCCGTCTGTCTGTATGTCTTGTTGTACTATGAAGAGGAAAATTTTTATGACCATCATGAAAAACTCATTTCTCAGATGAAATGAAAATTTTTACACGTTTTTTTAATGTGAAGATGGAAAAGTGTTTTTTTTTTTGCCTCCTTCACAAATCCCTGGAAAGAATTTTGATATTTTTGTTCCACTCACTTGACTACGATGAAGTATGAAAATAATAAAAACAAGCATTGGCAATTTAACAGATTGAGACAGTCAACTGTTTGAGTGTAAATGTGGGTGAAATAATGTCTGGAAATTTTTTTCCTTCTTTAATTATTTTAATTTTTATAGCATCATCATTTGAGCATCTTATGATTAAAACAGTTCATTTTACTAATCTTGAGGTCTCATAAATATTTACAAAAAAATTTATCATTTAGTTTTTGATGAATTTTTGTAGAAAAAAAATTGCAGCCTATGAGGTGGCGAAATGCGAGATCTCGAAAAATAAAATAGCTAGAAACTTCTGGTTTCTTGCATTAGTTTTGTGCTGTTGAGATATTGAGGCCATACTTTTTTAGAAAGTTCATATTAATTCTAGTACTAGAGAAATTGCAAATTAAAATATGTAAACAAAAATTTCTTTTCGACTACTAAGATCAAGCAAAAGAAGCAAAAATCTTTTTCTAATTTCAGAGTTTTTATTTGTAGGCATCTACACTTATGATTTAGCCTTTGAAGGCATTGCGAAGCTGTCAACGGTTTACGAAAATTTAGTAGTTTTTGCTTACGTACATGGAAAAAAGACTTTTAAGTGGCATAAAATTGGATCTAATAAAATGGCTTTTGGCCAGAAAAAAGTTTAAACTTGATGGCAGCTAAAAATTTTTGCATGGAAAAAATTTATGAGTGTCATAAAATATACTTTTTTTTGCCTCATAAATAGCTTTATTAGATCCCACTTTATGCCACGTGAAAAGTTTATTTCTCTGTGTAGGCAAAAAATTTTATCTACGAAAGCGGCGCCTATGTGTAGTTAATAACCTTTAAAGGCAACATCTACGATTCTACTGTACTTAAGCCGTAGCCGGAGACACGTATGTGTCTCTACTACTATAGAAGCTTAGAATTTTTCATAAAAAGAATTTTTTATCGCAAATTTTGTTTGTAAACATTGACAAAAATAACGAAGAATGAAAAAATTCTTTCGTCAAAGCTGTTTTTCCCTTGTTTTGGTATTTTTAATTTTGAATAAAAAATGACCGTTATTATTAAAACAAAAACAGTTCTTTATATATAAAATTGTAAAAATCCTTCATGAGCAACAAAATAAATTCTTTTATCCCTTCCGACTCTTCTTCTTTCTCTTTTAATTTTCATTTAGTTCAAAGATGAATGAAAAATGTTTTCTTCTTCTTTTTCTTGCTCAATATTGAAAGTCGATAAGGATGAAAATAGGAAATTTAACATCCTTTTTATACTCGACACATATTCGAATGAATCCTTGAGTAAACAAACAAAAGCACATAGATTGAAAGCATACGTACATAACACAGAGACGTTTGATCTCTTTTTAATTTATTTACAAAATCTATTTCGATTCCGGTTGCCTTTTCATTCAACTTCCTTTTTTTGCTCTTTCTCTCTCTGTTGAGTCTGAGAATCCATGAGAAAATCCCATTTTATTCAGTAAGCAAATTTGTTTTCCTTTTTTAGCGTATTTTTGTAAGAAAAAGGATTTTTACTTGAAAGAGTTTTTTTTTTTTTTCGAGTCCATGTTTGTGGGATTTGCACTTTTTATTTTCAAAAAACTTGTATAAATATACTAAACAGGAGGAAAAAATGACTGAAGCTTTAGTAGATATCAGCTTTATGAAATAACAAGACGATTTTATTTAAGAGTTCTCGCCAGAGTTGTTATGTGCGCAAATACGTGCGGCACGTAAAAAGTGCATCATTAATGGCGCTCTGGTGGCCACAAATAAAAAGTAAATATTACATGTTATACATCATTTTAAAGGTCTTTTAAATACCTTTTCAACAAGATATCAACCATATTTTTAGCGCATTTTTGTATAGAAAATGCAGCTTATAAGTTCACTTTGTTCGGCTGGCTGCTTCGAGATCTCGAAAACTACAATAGCTAGAGACTCGCGGTTTTTTGTGTTCGATTTGTGCTATTGAGTTATTGTGACGAAACATAGTTAGAAAGCTGTCACTGATTGCAAAACTCGGGAAAATACGAATTAAAATTTCCATATTGAAAATTGTAAACAAAAATTTTTTTCGTTGGTTACTAAGATTTTTTCGTCGACATTTTTTGCGTCATTTTT
>JACWBX010001949.1:3629-15822 GCA_014622435.1 Polypedilum pembai | reverse complement strand
AATTACTTGAAAATTGGCATTGAAGTCTTTTTAATAATGATCTCAATGATGTTTTATTTTAAAATGTGAAAAACTGTTTTATCGACTCAACTGCTGCAAGTATAAGAGAAAAATTCAGGTATAGACACAAAAAAAAAAAATTATAAATGACAAAAATAAAAAAAGATCAACAGAGAATAAAAAGATCATATTGGAGCTTGGAGTATCGCATGTTTACGCCTGAAGAAAAATGACGAAATTTCAACATATTTGCTAGACCTTAACATTTGTAATTTTTGCTTATGATTAATTCAAAGAAAATTTCACAATTAAACCAAGGTGTAAGAGCTCCCAATTTTGACTCCAATAAAGCACTTTAAAATACTTTAGAGCAATAAAACACATGCTTTACTTTAGTGCGTCAGAGTATGCCAGCTGGAAGTTATTTTCCCTTGAATAAAACTAGGATATTTTTTATTCAGCCATACGCACATATTTAATGTCCAAAATGTGACTAAAATATTATCTTAATCGAGAAAAAATTTGAAACAGTAAAAAAAATATTTGAAGCGATCACCATATGCATACAGATAGTTAATTTGCGAAGAGTTTCTCAAATAAAATAGTTTGCAAAAAATTTTACACTACTTGATCATATAAAATTAAGCTTGAATGTTTCTTTTAAAAAATTTCTCATTCAGTTTCTGAGTGAGCTATGAGTTGGTTCAAATAAAAGAGTTTGCTTCAAAGTCTAATAAAAAATTTTATTAAAAGTTTACAAATCAAATAACTAAGAAATATTTTAATAAGAAATGATAAAATTAAATAACTGAATTTTTGTATAGTCTAAAATCTAAAATTATTTAAAAAGTTTTATTTTACAAATGGCTGTGAATGTAATCTATAATTTAACAAACTTTTGGAATAATCATGGAGATGCTAGAACGTCACAATGGTTATTAACATCGTCGCCTTTACCAATGCTTGTTATAATAGGAATTTATTTAGCTTTTGTTTTGGTAAGAATAAAATTAAAAATATTCAATAAATATTTTTTAAAACTTTCTCAAAAATAAATACGGAAAATAACAAAATAAATATATATAGTTGAGTGTTACAGTTGCTGTAAATTGACATATTTTCTAAGACAAAATAAAGATTTAGATATTTTGTTAAATTTGAAATAAATAATATTAGCATCAAAATTTCAGTTATAATTTATATAGGATTCGGTTTTTGCATGCATACTTGACTGTTATTTGTAATTGAGTTCAACATTTGCATGTATACTTGATATATTTTTGTGCAACTTGCATACAACTTGATTCACTAAAAATATCACTTTTTCGTTCAAATTTTATTTAATTTCACCAATACTTGATAAATTCATATGAAAATCAATGACTCTTAAATTAATCAAAGTATTGTTCAAAATAAAATAAATCTGAATGAATAAGAGACATTTTTATTTAAGTTAACTTGCATGCAAGTATCAGTCAAGTGTTAAATTTTAAAATTCCATCTAATGAATTTTTATTTTAAAATATTTTTACAGAAAATTTTATCAGCAGTATTTAAATCTGATGAAAAATATAAGAAACTTTTGGCCATTTATTATTTTATTCATAGTGCTATAAGTTTTATATATTTATGTCTGACTATTCGTCTACTAATATTAGCTAAAGTTGATTTAAGGTAAATTTTAATTATTACCATTTGAAAAAGAAAACTTAATAATATTTCAACAGATGTATGAAGCTCAATCAATCCTTCACAGGTGTTCATTATCAGGTATTTAAAATTTTTGATATTTAAAAATTTATATTAATCTCATCTTCAAGGCTGCATTATTGGCGTATTCATGGCTATTATTCAAAATTAGTGAAATGATTGAGACAATATTGGTATTGATGACTTATGGCAAGGCACCTTTATTTCAATACTTTCATCACACCTTTCATCCATTGTAAGTTATGCAAGAGAAATGAAACTAATGGTAAAAAGTAAAATTTTATTCAAAATTGTTATCATAGACGTGTGTCAATAGTGACCAACTTTTCTTTGAGTCGTGACATGTTTGAGAACTCAAATTTATTTTATGGAACATCTCAAAATAAAATTTTTTTATAATGTCGAGTCAAAATTTTCTTTCTTAGAAATTGGCGAAAAATTATTGAAATTTTCGATATTTCCACATAATTTTTGAGTTTAGGATAAAACAACAGTTATTTCATTATTTATTAAAGTTTTCCAAGAAACATTTAAGAACGAATCATTTTTGATTACAGAAAAATAAATGTATCGTGAAACACTGGTTGACTTTGATTGTTATATGTGACCACATTGGTCTATAAATATACAAGTTTTTAAATACTATATCTAATTTTACTGTCTTTTTCTAATGTTTTCCATTAGCGTGATTATGATTGTCATACACTTTTCACCTGGTGGAACAGCAAGCTTATTCAGCATTATCAATAATATCGAACATACTATTTTGTATTTATTGATTGGATTGAGAATAATTTGGAAAAAATTTAAGAAAAGTTCAAATTTGTGGTTCAAAAAATTTCATTTAATTTATTCAGTAAGTTATTTTCAAAAGGAAACAATTCTGGATAGTGAAAACAGAGTAACTAGTGAAACTTTAAAACTTTGTAGGAAAATAACTAAAATGTTTCGATAGAGTTGTTTCTCTTTGATTATTTTATGAATTTAATGAAAATTTTCAAATTTATTTTCAAAAAGGTTGGATCTTTGATTGTTTGTCTTCTTATTTATTTATCTCTGGTGAGTTCTTAAATTTTCTATATATTAATAAAATTGAAATTTTAATTTAATTATTTACAACAGAAAAATGACATTGACTGTGATCCTGTATATGTGAAAGTTTTCATTATTATTTGCTTAATAATTTTTATATTTTGTTCTGTTGGATTTCGCTGGAATTATATTTCACATGAAGATGCATTTGGAAAGACAAAGATAGTAATTTTTATTAATTCATTAGTAAGATATAAAAGAGAAATATTATATTTTTAAATAAATTTAAATTGTTGTTAAAAATTTTAAAAAAATTAAAAGTTTTTAATTTAAAAATGATAATAATTTAAAAATCTTTCAAAAATTGCCTAACATTTGCTTAATATCGAAAAGTAGTTCCTAACATCAACAAAACTTTCAGACACCCACTTTATTAGCAGCACATAATTAATTTTCATTTTTATTGCTACAACCTTTTTGAGAGACACAAAGTTCATTCTTATTTCCTACCTAAAACACAAAGATCTCATCTCATTCAGAATGGTATGGAAAATTAGTCAATAAATGTCCATATCGATATAAATATATATTTTATGATGCTCTCATTTCACCCTCAGTCCGTCTGAAGAAAGCTTAATTGTGTAATTTATGACGAAGACGATGAAAATTGGATTTTTTCTGCTTCTTCTTTCTTGATGTAACTAAATTAATTCTTGAGTATTTTTTGTTCTAAGAAATCGCCTTGAGGAATTCAATCAATTCTGATTTGTGAAATTTTTCAATGCTTTTGGGGGGACTTTTATTGTAAAATGAAAAAAAGTGATTGGCTTTGGTCTTTTGACATTTGATTGAAGCTTCAAGCCATGAACTTTGATTTTAATTACTGAAATTTACATAAATTTTTCATTATTCTGTTGAATTAGGAATCTGTTCGATGAAAAATTGAGAAAGTTAAAAATGAGTTGGCAAAAGTCGGAAACGAGTCGAAAAAGTCGTGAAAGATTTAACAAAAGTCAATATTGAGCCAAAAAAATTCGTAAATGAGTCAAAAGTCAGAAATGACTCGGCGAAGGTCGCAAATCAGACGAAAAATCGTGAAATACGATTTCTGTTCAAATTTTTAGACCCATGAATCTGTGAGTTTTGCTATAACTTTTCATTTATAGAAATAATTAGACTATTGAGTTACAATGTTTAGATTTAATTTGAACTTAGAATATAAATAAATGTGATTAAAAGAAGACTTTTGAAGTAAATAAAAAATAACAAAAATTTCCATTTCAATTTTAATTACACTTAATTTTTATTACCATATAAAATTTTATTTCACATTTTTTTGCTCATTTGATTTTGTTCATTTTAGCACCCAAGTTGATTTTCATTGCTTAATTTTTCATTCACATTATCATTAAATTAATACTCACTTAAATCTAATCATAAGAGACATTTTGATGACAATAAAAATTAATGGCAAGAAATTATTGCTCAATAGAGCACAAAGTCGTAAAAAAGAATAAAAACACTTTAAGTTTCATAGACAAAAATAACATTTTCTTGTGACCTCACTTGTTACATTTTTATTTTAATCTAATTTTGGAATAATTATTTTCAATATTGACTTTCTTAAATCTGTCTTTTATCTTTTTTTTTCGAATTTTTTAACTCATTATCATCTCAATTTTATGAGTTTTTTAGAGTTCAAGGTTGAAAGCTTTTATACAAAAAGTTAATGTTGCTTGATAACTTATATGCGTACATTTGATCATCAATTGTGTGTATCCATATGTTATATTATAAAATAATATTTGAAATATTATTTAAACACTATTTCATCATTACATGGACAGCATCAATGTTCTTATATCGAAATAATTTAATATTTCGAAGAATGAATTTTATTAATTGGTAATAGTTAATAAATTTTTGTGGAAGTCAATAATTCTTAAATTTGCCAAATATTGACCAAATTAAATAATATTCGAATGAATCAGAGACATTTTTGAATAAATCAAGTTGCATGCAAGTTGAACAAAAGTAAGTCAAGTATGCATGCAAGTACCGAGCTTTATTATTTATTCTTTCATATATCTATTTTTTGCTCTTTTAATCTCTTTATAGCAAATCATAATAGACTGAATAAAAATTCTCTCTTCTCTCTTTTCTCAAATTGGAATATTTTACGAATACATATAAAGGAATATAAACTGGTTTTCATGCAAAATTTGTGAGATTGTGTGAGTAAATTTGAAGAAGAGAATGACTTATTATTGCTATAAAATAAAATTGAAAAAAATGAGAATGAGAGAAACTTTTTAGTTTAAACAACTTATTTAATAACTTACTGCATTCGGATCGCAGTATAAAAGCTAAGTTTCACCGACGATTATTACGAGAACATCAGGCTCATTCTCTATTTTCATTAAATCGTATCGTCGAAATGATGACTTGAGTATTTAAGTTATTCAAACTTTAATTCATTTTATTTATTTTCTACAAATTGTGGAACTCGGTATTTATATTCATAGAGGACATATTTTTGTACAACTTGCTTGCACCTCGACTTACTTCAAAATGACTCTAATTCATTCAGATTTTATTTAATTCGATCGAAAAAAATTAAGTATTGATCGAATATTAATGAATTAGAGATATTTTTTGAAAAAGGCATCTTGCATGCAAGTTGAACAGAAAATATATGCAAACTATTAAAGTATGCATGCAAATGCCGACTCCTAAATTTGACTTAAATCTAATGAATTGTTAAAAATATTTACGAATATAGTTATAAAAATGATTTTTAAAGTTATTAAAGTGTAAATTTAAATTATATTTAATTTCAAACCTGTAAAATACAAATTTATACATGATAAGTAACTGATGAACAGCACCTTATTAAAATATTAAAAATCATTTCATGTATTTGATTGTTTAAAGAAGGAAAAATTATAACAATTTCAAATAAAAAAAACGTAACAAAAATATTTAAAATTTTATTTTAAATTAGCTACATCTTTTAGCGAAAAAGTGAGTGATATAAAAAAATTTGCTATAATTTAACGAATTTTTCTTATGAATTCAAATTTTCAATAAATCGTAGCTTTATCTTATTTTCAAAAACAAATTTTTCGTTAATATAAAATGTTATTTGCTGTTTTTGTTGTTATCATTTATTCAGAAGTCGAAAACTATATCAAGAATAAATAAAAAGCAATAAAAAGTTGATTAAAATGAAAATATAGAGCTAATAGAATAAATTTTATTTGAAAAATATTGAAATTTAGTTAGTTGCAAGTTGCAACTAGAATACAAAACGATTTCGGACTCTGATAAAAAGTAAACAAACCAAACTTGTGAAATAACATATTATAGTTTTTAATCGAATAATTGACTAATATTAGTGTTAAACATAAATTACTGTGAGAAATATTTGATATATTGTAAAACTCTTTCTTAATTTATTCAATTCCATAGTGAATGGCTTTTCCGGCAGAAATCTTAGAGCAAATCTTCATTCATCTAGATGAAAATTCTCTTAAATCATGTCTAAAAGTTTCAAAATATTTTCGAGAATGTATTCTGACATCAAATGTTATGAAAAAATTGCCTTTAAGAATCAATTCAAAGAATTGGAAAAGTAAAATACAGTTTATAAAAAATCATGGAGATAAAGTTAAAAGAGTTGATTTAAAATGGAACAATAGTTCTTCTTGTGTTTATTTAAAATTTCTTCATTTCACTCCAATGCTCACTAAGTTGAGTTTAGATCTAACAGATATTGGAAATGTGAAAGTAAGAGGAGCTGCAGCAAGTGAAGAAATGGAATTAATTGAGGCTTTCTTTGCACTTAATGATGGTCTGGACTTAAATCTCGATGATCAACTGGATTTTAGTAATTTAACTGACTTTCAATGTCGTGTCTATAGAGGAGACCCTGGAGCTATCATCAGTCGAATGAAAAATGTGAAAAATTTAAAAGTTTTAAATGTTCACAGTTCTATTGAATCACAACTTGACTATGACTCACTCTTAAAATTGTTGATTAGTCAAAATAATTTAAAAACACTTGAATTAAAAGTTGAACGAATTGACAAAATTTTTACAGAAGAAAGTATAAAACTAATGAAATTTAAGCTGCAAAAATTAACATTAGTGCCTTCAACTTTTAATGATTACAAATACGATTGGTTAAATAAGTTTTTGATAACTCAAAAGTCAAGCCTTGAAGAACTACGTGTGTTTTCATGGAAACTTGAAGAAAGCATCAGTGAAGGAATTTGTAGCTTGGAAAATCTTAAGCGATTAACTACACATTTTGTTCCTCAATTTTTTGTGACTACTGAAGATAATGCAAATTCAAATTGCATAGTTATGAAAAATTTGACACATTTCAGGTAAATGCAGACATTTTTCGAATGCTTGAAATAGAATTTAAATGAATAAATATTTTCAGATATTATTCAGGAAATACGAGCAATAATTTTGAATCAATGGATTTTGAAAAAACACTACCCAATCTACAATGTCTTAATGTTCATTTTGGACTTGATCATCGTCTTTTTGCTCATTATCCAGATGTTAAAGTTGAAAGTAATCCATTGAAAAATTTTAAAAATCTCATCGAATTTCACATCGATAGTCATAATCAAAATCTATTGTACCATTTGGAAAGTAGAAAATTATTGACTTTGGCAACAAACTGTGAAGATGCTTTATATGATTTATCAAGTTGGTTACAAATGGGAAAATGTCTACCGAATCTTGAGAAATTAATAATTACTCATGTTGATAAAAGATTTTTAAAATTTATCATTGCAAATCATGAAAAGTATGTGAAGAAATTGAGAAAATTGAAAACTTTAATAATGAGAGATTTCGATTATGAAGTGATTAACTTATCATTTGAAGATGGAAAAGTAAAAGAGGCTATTGTTCATTATCGGTCAAATTATACCAAATTGATGTCATTAGAATTAGAATTATGGAAGATAGCTGAAAGTTTTGAAACAATTTTGTTAAGTGATGAAGAATTTGATGAAAGATATGAATTTTGGAATTGCTATTTTCATCAATGTGGGCCTTAAATAACAATTAACGTTTGTACTTTACTATTTATTCACAAATTAGCGCTTTTAAACTGCTTTGCGGATCTTTTTTGACAAAAATTTTGTAAAACAGTGTTACAGTAGCTATTGAGTGCTAAAACACACAAATATCAAAACATTCAAAAACTGTACTAAGAATTAAAACACATAGTGCTGAGCATCAAAACACTGAAACATTTTGTGCTGAGCACTAAACACTTAGTATTAAGCATCAAAACATTCAAAATAAATTTTACATAGTAATTAATGTCAGTTAGTAGCATCATATATTCCTATTTGTTTATTTATATAAAATAAATATGCAATAAAAATATTTATTAAAATAAAACAACATTTTTCTTATCTCTTATAGAAAAATAAATTCCCCCAATATAATAATTTCCATTTTTATTTGCACATATTTTTTAACAATCTTTTTTTAACTTTCCATTGTAAATTCTTTATTTAAAGAATCCAAGTCTCTCTTATCAACAAAATCTTGTAAGTTATGTTTTCCCATTAAACTTATCGTCATTCTCAATGTTGACCAAAGTGTATCACTCATTTGATTTTGAACATTTTCAATATTAATTCCAGCTCGTTGTTTTGATGTTGCTTGATGGTTTAAAGCAAGCAGTAAATGCTCAGCTGCTTCTTTATAAGATTTAAGATTGATACAAACAACACCAACATTATAGCGTGCTCTTATGAATCCAGGCTCAATGTCTAATGCACGTTGATAAGCACAGACTGCTTCCACTGGTCGATTACCATTAGCAAAACTTGCTCCTAATCGATTCCACAGTTTTGCATTATTCGGTGAAATTTCAACGGCCGCTTGAAAACAATCAACAGCTTTATCATACTCGCTGCTTAAGTTGAAAAGCACACCAAGTGCTTCTTGAACATCTGGATCGAAATTTCCACTTTCAGCATTCATCTGAACTGCTTTTAAGAAAAGTTCTTGTGTGTTTTGTAGTTCCATTCCACGAATTCTTGATGTTGAAATTTCATCGATGCCTTCTTCACCACCGGCTGCTTCAGACTGTGTGAGACTTGCATATTTAGGATTAGCTCGCATCCATTGATTGAGCATTTTTAAAGCCAAATTTTGATAACTTTCATTTGTATATGAAATCGCTAAAGCAAGCAACACTTGCATATCATTTGGAGCAATTTCTAAGGATTTCTTAAGTGCTGCTATTGCATTTGGATCTTTTTCATTTTCAGCTTGTGAAGTGCCAAGAAGTTTCCATGCTTCAGCATTATCTGGTTCTTGCTTGACTGCACTTTCAAAGCACAAAACTGCCGATGGTATGTCACCATTTGCTAGAAAAACTTTTCCTTTTTCTAATGCATTTTCAACATCGATCATAGGATTATTATCATCAAATTTGTACTCTTTATATGGATCATAATAATCAGAAAAATCATTCAACCATGGATGCTCACGATTATTTTCTTCAGTTGACAATTTCTTCCATTCATCTTGTAATCTATCCCAAAACTCTTTATTATATTGCTCATTAAATTCATCTTCTGCTTTTTTCGATTCTTCAAAAGATTTCGCCCAATCTTCTGTCGTTCTATCCTCTTTTTCGGCATCCTTTTTTGCTTCAATTTCAACTTCTTTGAAAAAATCATTTGCTGTTTGTTGAAAAAAAGCTTGTGAAGGACCAGCAGTTGACGTGGTAGGAAAAAATTGTGTATAATTAGGCCGTTGATAAGGACGATAAGTTGAAGTTGAAGGCATATTGTTATTGCTCCAAGTATGGAAATTTTCTGGCTGAGAAGTTGTTGGTGCTGCAATTGATTTTTGCCAAAACTACAAAAATTTTTTAATTAAATGAATGCAAAGGTAAGCAAAAGAAAAAATTAAAAAAGCACAAACTTCAGCAAAATTGCTATCCATTGCTATGGCATTTGCATTTGTCGTGTCATTGATGACTTCATTGACTTTAGGTCCTAAAACCGGTTGTTGAACCATTTTGTCCATCTCTTGCATTTCCTTCAGCAACATGTCCATTCTGAATGTCTAAAATAATCATTAATTAAAAAATTATCACAATTGTTCAAAGGTCAAAAACTCACATTCTCAGGCTGAAAATTAATGTCACGAAAATTTGCAGAAAATCCTTCATCTCGATGTGTTGTGTCACTTGTAAGCTGTTGCCCGAGACGCATGAGTGGATTGGCTTGGCCACACTCATTCTCGAGCATGTCTTTGAAGTTCATTTTTAAAAAAATTTCGGAAAAATTTTGTATTCTTTTTACTCTTTGACTGTCACAAGTTACAGGCTAATGATGGTTTGTTTTGATTTATGTTTCGAATATTGAAAAGATTTGAAAATTAAAAAACTGTTAAAAAGTTTAAAACATTTATTTTTTTTGTCAATATAAAAGTTTAAATTCTTAAAATTATTTATTTTAAAAATTAAATAAATAGCAAAACTTTAAGGCTTTTTATTTTCATAAATATTTAATAAAAATTTAAAAAGAAAATAAACAACACATAGAATTTGTTTTCGAAAATAAACACAAATGCAATTGTTCAAGGTTTTCAAGCAAATTGCATCAATACAATCAAAAAGTAATTATTAAACTATTTAATCCATTATTATGTTCAACAATACTTAAGCATTTATATCTTCAACATTTCATCACATTAAAAATCATTTAAAATAGTTGAAATTTCTTTCAAATTAAATTTTTTCTCTTAAGATTGTATTTGTTACCAATCGACATGGGTCATTAGCAATTCTGTAAAAACAACAACATTTTTGAAACCTGTTTTCACTTTTATAAAATCAAATAACTTGTGTGAGAAACGTCAATTCAGTAAGAAAGTGAAAATGGTAAGATTAACACGTTAAAATTCGTCAAAATATTTAACTTTTTATTAAAAATTTTAGGCAAAGTTGACAGAACAAGAACGAAGTGAGCAATTGTCACCACTTTTAGCAACAGGTTGGTCAATGGTTGAAGGTCGAGATGCAATTTACAAGGAATTTCTCTTTAAAAATTTTAATGAAGCTTTTGGCTTCATGACTCGCGTTGCTTTGCTTGCTGATAAGATGGATCATCATCCTGAATGGTATATTTCGAATTGAACCTTATCAATTGTGTTTAATGTGTTTTATTTTAGGTTTAATGTTTATAATAAAGTTAATGTGACAATGTCAACTCATGATTGTAGTGGTCTCAGTCAACGTGATATCAAAATGGCAACATTTATGAACGAAATTACCAAATGAGCTGATAAGAAACAAGAATATTTTCAAGGACATTAAGATGCTTGGCCTTCGATTAATATATTTTTTATAATTTTGTTTTTGTATTAAATTAAGGGGAGAAATTTGACAAACATACGGTAATAATAAAAAACCTGAATAATTTAGATGTTTAAATGTGATAAACGCTTTTGTTTTACTTGCATGTAGCAAAATTTTAGTTAGTTATGTGATGTTGATCTATACTCATTGCTATTATTATAACCACCTATAGCTCATAATTTATTTGAATAAGGATGAATTCATGTCAAATTTTTTAAATCAATAATGATTAGTGTTCAGCATTTACTATTTGAGCTCAGCACTATTATATAAGTGTTTAGGTGTTCAGCATTATTAATGAGTATTTTAGTGCTCAAGATTTATGATTGAATGTTCAAATGTTAAAAACCTATAATTAAATTTTTCAGTCCTTAGCACTTATGGGTTGATACGTTTCAGTGCTCAGCACTATTATATGAGTGTTTTTACTGGATGAGTGCTTTGGTACTCAGCTCTTATTATAGAGTATTTTAGTGCTCAGTGTTTACAGTTGAATGTATGAATGTTAGAAATTTACAGCTCAGTGATTCAGTGCTCAGCCAGAGTTGTTTTAGGCGTGTAGGCCTAAAAAATCGAAGGTTTTTAAAAATTCAATTTTTCTGATTTTTCAAGTTATTTAGAGATATTATAGCATGAAAAAAATAAAAAATTTAAAATTTTCAAAACAGCTATGTTTTAAGGGCTTCCAGAAAATTTCATACATAAAATTTAAGGCCTACAAATATAACTTCAATATAATTCGTCTAAAAAATACAAAATATATCTCATTAGAAAGATAATTTAAAGACCTTTCCAACAGTGTATAATACATAATATATGAAGCATGTGTGCACCAGCTTAGCATCCATCTTTTTTAAACTCATAGGAAAAAAATGAAATTTTTTTTAAAAATTTTTTTTTTGTTTTTATTAGCTAGTTTGTAATGCAATAGTATGAAAATAAAAGTTTTTTGTAAATTTTGAATTTTTATGGCTTCATATATCTCACTTAAACAATTACACAAAAACGATCACAACTTTTAAGCATTTTACTGTAAAA